>JAKCPI010015815.1:0-109099 GCA_023213315.1 Euborellia annulipes | reverse complement strand
TTTTTAAGTGAAAGTTGAGACTGTTTTATGAAAAAAAGGAAGAATTTCAGTTCCCCTTATATCCTCATCGTACGTTTATTCCCTGGAATAAAGAAATGGTGGGCTTTTTCCAAAATTTAAAATATGCATTCATTTGGCAAAAATGTGAACCTCCAATCGCACATGTTGCATATTTTAAACTTTAAACAAAGCACATTACTGTTATCCTAATGGCAGTGATAATTATACTCATTTTGAGTTTTAAAATATCTAAGAAATAAAATATGCAAGTTGAACTGATCAAACTGGTAATTTTTCCTCCATACTTTGAAATTTCTTTTTTCTCATGAATTTGACATATGAAAGGCTCATAATTAATAAGATAAATAAATCTTACGGGAAAAGATGTAAAAATTATTTCACTCAATAATGTAGTAAGAACATTATAAAATCCTTGATTTATTGCAAAAGCTATAAGTATCATCCAATAAGATTTACTTGTTGAAAGATTTTTAATTGAATGCAAATGATTAGAAGCTGGCAATTGTTGTCTTAGAGCTTCGGCTTGTGAGGGTGGATAAGGTGGCTTAGACCTAAAAACTATTAAAATATTAATATAAAAATAATAATATTTAATTAGCCCGATAAATTTTTCTTTAAACTACAGTAAATGCTTAATAAGATATTTTTTTACTCTTCTAGACTTTTATTTTTCATCATTTTCTCACCACTTGACTTTATATTCACTGAGGTTTCAAAAAAGATTAAATATCAAAGCTTGTTATTACTGACTGCCTGCCTTTGTCTTTACGAAATTTTTACAAATAAGTACTGTGAATGCTTTTTCTATGTGATTATTTTATTGTTTTTATAAAAGATGATGGAAAATTTCTCAATAATCTTAATTTAATCGTCCCAGCCTACTTAGGCTGAACGCACACCAATTGAGCGTTTTTGACTAATCGTGCCTAAAACTGTTTTTTCAATGGTTTTCTATGGCAAAACACAATTGGACATGATTCGACATCATTGAACAAAATGTTTTGCCAATGAGCGTTTTGCACAATCAAAGTGCGTTGGCATTGAGTAAAACGTTTTGCTCTTGGACAAAACGTTTTGTCCGAAAACATTTTGCTCAATTGGTGTGCGTTCAGCCTTTCTACTACAATTATTATTATTTTAGATTCTATCCAATTTCTATTATGAACTAAATGTTTTCTTAATTAATAATTACTTTTTATTATTTACCTAAAATTATTAAAATAAGAGAAATTGTACTTAATCCAGCCATTGAATAATGCAATTGTTTCAATCCTCCAGTTATTATATTTAGGTCATTACTATTTTCCACCACGAAAGGGCTCAGAATGAATCCAATGGCTATTCCAAACTAAAAATCATTAAATTTTTATTATTGATGATTGAAAAAATTAAATTATTTTTATTTTACCTGTAGACCAATGAACGGAATACTATTTGCAGTTGAAATTTGTTCAGTTGGAAACCAAGCAGATGAAATTTTTGGTGGCAGACTTAACATGAATATTTGACTTATACTTACTAATGTTTGGCCAACAAATGCCACCCAAAATCGATCTGGAGCGATTGAAGCTACTTTTATCCAGGAGCCAATTGTCACCAAGGCAGCGCCAAAAATTACAGTCATTTTCAATCCCTTTGAATAAATGGAAAATTTTTTTTTAATTTTTAGGAAAACTGGAGGCAAAAATCCACCGAAATATTGAAAATAAAATTATAATAAACTAGTTTTTGAAATTTTTCTCTTTGCTATCATTGTTGGCAGCTACCAGAGGAGGGGGTGGGGGTTTCAAATCCTATTCTTTTTTCATTTTAAAAAAATTTAGCATTTAAATATTATTCACCAGAAAACTTTTGAAGAATTCTGCTTATGCCAAAAAGAAGGCACTCAAAAAAAAGAATCCTGCCCTCCCAAGAGGTAAATCCTGTTTGGTGTTATTGTATGAAATACCAGAGGAAAAATATCAAATCCTGAGTGATATCTGAATAAAATGAGATAATGGGGATAATATAAATTTGTAATTGATGAAAAAAATCAACACCTACGCATTTATCCACAATAAACATTGCAGGAAAATTCAAAATTAAATAGGTGGCCAAATAAACAAGCGATGTCCATGTCACTGCCATTGCAGACACTTTATAATAACGCATTATAATTTGCTCAATAACTGAAAATTGAACCCATTGAATCCATATTGCTATTGAATACAGAGAAAACACAGTGAGGATTAACCATCGTTTTTTATAAACTCGAATTTTTTTATCAAAACTCATATTTCTCTGAAATAAAATTTATTTTTAAATGTTAAAATTATTTTACTTGTTTTTATAGGTGGAAACTAACAAAAGAACTCAATTTTGACCTTAAGAGATCAATTGCCTGCTAACTAACTTATTAATATTAATAATTCCATTTCTACGCTAGTAGTAATTAAAGGAAAATCTTTAAAATAACTTTCAAAAACAACTTATATATAATAATTTTATCAAATAAATTTACATTTGAAATAGAATAAATAAATAGATTTTATCTTAGAATAAATTAGATATATATAGAATAAGAATAAATTTTTCATAAAATTTTTATAAATAAAACTTCTATATGTGTAAAAAGTAACATTCAATGACATATAATTTAAAAATTCACACTAATTAAGCAGGGTGGTACATAAATATTGCTTTATTAATTAATCACATTATATTTTTAGACAATGGATTTTTTAATTTGAAGATATCTGAAGTAAACCTGGAGAATCTATCTCTAATCTTAAGATAAAATTCATCTGGCAACAGAATGGAACAGTGTTTCATAGATCTTGACTTAATTGGAATTGTCTGTTTCACACACGATTAATATTCAGATTTTCTAAATGAAAAATTTTGAAATTATAATAATTTGATTCAAGTTCAATGAACTGATTTACACTTGTTAAATTTTATTCTGTTTCTTGATTAGTTTTTTAAGATAAAATTCCTCTAGATCAGTGGCGGATTAATGCAATTTTGTCGGGGGGGGGGGGGGCGGTTTTTTTTTTTTTATCTAAGGACTTTATGGGCATCTATGGCCATTTAGACCCCTTTCCTATTTATTTAAATTGATTGGTAACAAATTCAATTGAAATTAAAGCCCGGAAATCATAATTTCTTTTGATTACTAGTTTTTATAACATTGTGAATTTCTTCTCGGGGGGGGGGGGGGATCGCCCCCCTCCCCCCACTTTAATCCGCCCCTGCTCTAGATTAATTTAAAGAAAGAAAAAGAAAATCCATTACTTGAAAATATCAAAATTATTAATTTATGAAATCTTATTTTTGCGCTTCTCTGTATTATTATACATAAGTAAATAAATTATATCATTTTTACGATATAAATTATATTAATAAAACACATTAGCTTAACTTATATTTTATTAAGTGACTAGATTAGATTTTTGAATAATTTTTAATTTTATATGACTTGAAAAATTTAAAAATTAATAACCCTGAAAAATATTCATTAATCCTTTGAGCAAGGCCTGACTAACCAGTTGAATTCCCATTCTCAGATTCAGTACCTAGAGCCCTTTTTGCCTTGGTTTTTTTATCGCTTGAAATGGAAACTCCTTGACGTCCTCCCACTCTAGTTAGGACTTGCCTTTGGGTTTCATCCTGGATTAATAAAAATAATTTTTTTATTTTATTTTCTATTTTTGAATCTTGAAAATAAATAACATAATTGATAAATATTAATAAATATATTTATTTAAATTAAAATTTATAATTGATTATTTTCACTTTTTACAATTTCATTTTTGTTCAAGAATTCATGATGGGATTCGGCTAGAAATCTTTGTCGTCGATAATCAGCTGGAATTAAATGAAAAATCACACTTCCAAGTAGCACCAAAACACATGCTGAGCCATCCGCCCAAAAAGGACCATATTCTGTGAAAATCCAACTATAAATCATAGTAAGTATTATTCCAAAAATTTGCCATGAAATTATGATAATCCCAGAGATAGAGGTTTCTGCTTCTGGATATAAAAGTTCAAGGCTCATTTCTAAAGAAGCAATCAAAGACATACCAATTGCCAATCCCAAAAATGTTGAGGCTCCATAAACAGCCATATGATTTGCACTCCAAGTTGCCAAAGAGAGAGCCACAATTGTAAAAGCAAGACTGAGATTGGTTATTTGACACATAGGCTTAAAAGCATGTGTTTTATCCAAAATGAGACCACATAAAAAACATCCAACAATTCCAACAAGAATAATCACAAGTCCAATTCGCCCTGCAAAAACTTCTTCACCCTAAAAGAAATTTTTCCATTTTTAAAATTTAACATTTAATAATTTTATAATTAAAAATTTACAAAAAAATCTTAAATAAGACTTACTTACTGGAAATATTCTTAGAAGAATTTGATTTAAAAGAGTTGACAGAGTGTTATACATTCCTTGATTAAATCCTGATGCAATATTGAGAAGCCAGAAAGGCCGTGACAATATAATCCTCTTAAGAGAGCCAAGGAAAGCTGGTCTTCTTGATAGAAGGCGTTTTGCTTCCGCCGCAGATGGAGGACAAGGCGGTGATTCTTTAAAAACTATCCACATTCACTTTAAATAGTGTTCCAATTATTATTAAAATATATACTTACAAAATAATATGAGAAATAACGAGATAGTTGATAATCCTGCTACAGCATAGAAAAGTCGTTTTAGATCAAATCCAATTAAAGCTAATGATTCATGATTGCCCACCATCAGAGGACTTTGAATGAAACCAATGGCCACGCCTAACTAGAAACATAAATACAAATAATGAAGCATGAGTTTTTACTTTCTTTTTTCATTAATTAATTAATTAATTAAATTTGATCCCTGTTTAAATATTTTAAACTTTTGGACTTTGGCATTCATTTTGCCATTTAGACTAATTTTCTTTTTACTATATATATATGTATCATTTATTTGTATTGGGCGCTGCTTCTAAATAAATCCTCTTTTTCTTGTTATTCAACATTATACAACAAATAGTAAAGATAGAAATATAAATAATACAAATCATTCCTAATTTAGAAGAAGTTAACATTTTCCACCACTTGCCAGTGGAGTTGACTTTTTTTTCATTTTTAAGGTCTTATTCGGCATTGAAGGCCATTCAAATTCGACAGTTTTTTAAAATATTTAATAAAATATACAATTTACATTTATTTCAAAAAACTTTTTACTGAAATTGAACTATCAGTTATGCCATTTTTATACGAAAAATAATATCTGATAAATGACCACACCTCGCTGCTCCACAGGCCAAAATTTTGACATAATTGTGCATGAATAATTTCATCCTTTAGGTCTGGAATTGATTGTGTATTGTTTTTATAAACCTGGCTTTTCTCTAAACCTCAAAGAAAATAGTCCACCAGAGTTAGATCACACCATCTTGGTGGCCAAGTAACATCACCATTTCTTGCGATAATTCTTCCAGGAAATTTTTGTCTCAATAAAGCAATTGTGTTTCATTAGTAAAATGTTGTAATAAATTTTAGCCTGTGAAGCAGCAAGGAGTGGTTATTTGTCAGATATTTTTCGTACAGTGTACATAACTGATACTACAATTAACAATGAAAACTTTTTTGAAATAAATGTAAATTGTATGTTTTATTAAATGTTTAAAAAAACAGTCAAATTTGAAAAACTCTATAAATAACAAAAGTAAAATAACGAATTTTATAGGAGCTAGGATGATATATTGCAATATTTATATTTATATTAACTCCCATAATGTAATTGGATACCTAACAATATTTTCATTTTTGCCTAATTAGATTATAAGCCTGATTGGACTAATAAAATTTTGTCCGAAACGTCTCCCTTTCGGCATTTGGCATCCAAAGGCTGTCTTTATTTGCTGCACCTGTACTTGCTCTCTTCCAATCCATAACATCAATACTAACTTCTCTTCAGCTTACATATATATATATGATATTGGAATTTAATATAAGGAATAAGGCATGTTTCAGCACTAATACAACAAATACAACACTTTGAATGCCCTATCGAATTACAAGACTTTTGGCATCTTAAACAAATAAATGATGATGATATGTCAAATTTACCAGTACTTGTGAAGCATTTAATTATGATACATGCACCAATTTACTAATACGATTATTAATTTTCTAGACAAATAAAACAAAACTACACGTTATGAGATCACGGGAATACAAAATGTTCTGTCAGTGAATAAAAATTTAAATAAATTTAAAAATATCCAAATTTTTTAAAAATAAAATATGCCTTCTTCTTTGCATTAATTTAATATTTTTATAAGCACCTGAATTCCAATAAATGCCAAAGCACAAGCAGTAGAAATTTGTTCTGGTGGGAACCAGACGGCAGCCACTTTGGGTGGTAAACTGAGAATGAATACTTGACTTGCACCGACGATAAAATGACCAAAGAATCCAATTGGGAATCTATCTTGTTCAACTGAGGCTACTTTGATCCAAGATCCGATTGAGAGAAGAATCGCTCCTGCTGTAATTGTTGGACGCAATCCCTACAAAATAATTGGATTTGTTAACAATTTATTTTAATCATAGAAACAATCAAATAAAATATCGTTTGATTAATATTTTGTTATAATATATAAATGATTTATTTAGGTAATTTAGATTAAGATATGAAATTTTTGACTTTTTGAGATTTTTATAGATAGATAAATAGGAATTTAGATGTTGATATCATGAATTTTATCGTGATATATCTGTCTATACAAAATGAGCAAATGTGATTGAACTTATCTCTATAAATTTCATATTATATCTCAAACTTTTTCTATAGATATGTCTAGTGCTAGTTACTTGTTACTCTCTCTAATCTATATATTAATATATAGAGAGAGAAAGTATTGGATTCATGTCAAAAATTCGATGTCGAGATTTTGATGGATATACACGTTTTGAGAAAAAGTGTTTTTCGCAACATGGTTTGTCTGTCTGTAAACAAAATATCTCAAGAACGAAAAGCGCAAGGAGGTTGAAATTTTATATTTAAGTTAGTCCCCCCCCCCCCCTGAGACGTGACACAAATCCTTTGAACAAAATCGATCAAAAAGTACTTTCTTTTTTCTCAAAATTCGATCTAACGATTTTCATTAAAATATTATAAAAATCTCTTATTTTTTAGATGCTCTTTCAAATGAATATTCTCAAAATTGTTTGAAGACCACTTTACTCTTGTCCGTTATAGGAAAGGTAGGAGAAATCATTGCCATGGTAAGAAAATATAAATATTTTTCTATGTTTATAAATTTTATTATATTTTGAATTCTAATATATCGGCGGAAACTAAATATATTTCGACACAAAAAATCTGGTGTGACAGGCACAGAACATAACTTTCCTTTACCGAAAGGTTGTTTTCTGTAGTCCCACCAGATTTTGTCTCTGATCTGTTTCAAGATGGTTCAACCAAATTTGCTTTACACCCAATATTTTTTAACTAGACTCGGCCTATCTTCTAAATGAACCATTAGAATGAAGCCAAAGAACTCGTGAGTTAATAATATCATTAACTTTCCCCAAAATTTATCTTAATACTCTTCGTATCAATAAAATTTCTCTTGATAATTTTATCTTGGTTGAATGCCCTTAATGAGAATTTCTAATTATTAAAGTTTTTTTTTTTTTTATATTACGGACTCGGGCCTTTCTTTGACCATTTGTAATTTTAAACAGTGAATATGTTGTTTTTTACTGAGGGTCAACAATTTATTTTAACGTAATAGAATGACAAAATAGGAACCGGATATTCTTGTTTACTCTACATATTGAAAACATTTTATTGTTTAAGACTTAAGACTGACAAATCTCCTCACATTTTTATTTAAATGAACTTTTTCAACAATTAAAAAACCTTAGTTATATACTTATAAATCATGCTTTTTTTTTTAAATTTAATTTTACTCACATACTTTTCGACCATATACATGGCCGGGATGATAAACACGCAGTAACTGGCCATAAAATTAAGAGATGTCCAATCGACAGCCAACGCTGAGACATTGTAATATCGAGAGATAATATTTCCAATTATACTATATTGGATCCATTGATTTAAACAAGCTATTGAATATATTATAAACACTAAAAGGATCAGCCATCGACGTTTGTAAATACGAACTTCCAGCTCTTGCTGCCTTGCAGTGATTGTCTTTTGCTCCATTAACTTCTCTTTTTTCACTAGTTATAAATCTCTTCTTATATTTAATCTTGTTTTTAGTTTTAAATTAAAAAGTCGATTAGTATTATATCTACGGGCAAAGCATTATCGAGGACTGGTCTTATATCAAATCCCCACCGTTGATAGCGCTTAGCAATTGACTTAAATTGACGAGGCCTAATACAATTTAAACAGAGGGATTCGAGACGCTAAGTAATTGTCTTCCGACTCTGTTTAAGTACAGGGCCTAAAGCCATTCATAAAATCTAAAGCAAGCAAAAGAATAGATAAGGAATATTAGATTAAAAACAAAAATTCATTAATGAAGAAATTTATATACAAAATTCTTGTTTTTAAGAACAATAGGGAAAGTTAATTTTATTTAAATTAGATAAAATTAATTATCAAAAAATGTTGAGATTTCCAAATAAAATTTCTAAAAAATCTGGTGTGACTGGTCGCACAGCACACAACTTTCTCTTACCTTCAATAAGTTAAGAGAAAGTTGTGTACTGTGCTTGCCACACCAGATTTTTTTTTGTTGAGATATATTTAGTTGCCCTTAGTACATAAGTTCTAAACTTGACCAAAGTAGGGAGAGCAAATTTCTTATATAGAGAGAGTCCTGTAAGAAAAAAAACTTTTTTACTTATTTAGGAGTAACTTTCTAAAAATAAATTGAATTTGGTAAGGATATGTACTGGATCTTAAAAAGTAAAAATTGCTACTCCTATTAGGTCTTAAACTTTACAAATTAATACTGATTTGGAAAAATTCAAGTTTATTAAATTAAAATTGATTCTCCTTTCAATTTATAAATGTAGAATTTCATAATGAGATGCTCATTTTTTTTTTTTTTACATAAACTCATTTTTTTTTTAAATCTTAATGATAAGATAGGTTCCGAAAAGTTTATAAAAATCTCGAATTTACATGATTTTATTAATTATTAAATCTAATTATAATTATTTATAATTATATAAATTCATTTTTTTATAGTCGTCCATCAATCTCAAGAACTTAATGCTACAACTGCTCCCGATCTGAACGACAAAAATTATTTCGCCAATATGATTGGGCTCAAGAAGCTTGGTGAAAAAGCGTGCAACAATTCGCCTCACATAAGAAAGGATTGTCTAAGTTAATAAGTAAGGAAGTTTTTTTTTTTTTTTTTTTTTTTTAATTAGATAATAAAAAATTTTCCAAGTACAAAAATTTAATCTATCAAATATTGAGTTTATTTTGGTTTATTTGACATAAAAGATTTCTTAATCTTTCTTTTATTAATTAAATACTCTGAAATTAAGAATCCTTAGATTACATAAGTTTTATCTCAACTTCTTTTTTTCTTTATTATCATTATCTGATTTTTGTACTTCTTTTATATATGTCTGACGTCGGTAATCTTGTGGTATCGTTTGGATAATTATAATACAAAATATTAATAATCCGCAAGTCATTCCATACCCCCAAAATGATTGATAATTATAAAGAAGCCAACTCCATAAACTAGTTAGAACGATTCCACATAAATTCCAAACCGAAAATAAAATCCCAGTCACTGTACTCTCCTCTTCAGGATAAAATAATTCCATACCCAATTCAATTTGTGAGACCCATGCCATCCCGATCACAAAACCCAAAATGGCACTTACACCATAAACTATTATTTGATTTGCACTCCAAATTGCTACCGCAATTGCAATGGTAAGAATAGCAAATGCAATATTTGTTATATGACAAAGAAATTTAAAACAGTGTTTTTTATCTAGAATGATTCCTCCCGAAAATGAGCCAAGAGTCCCAAAGAGAATAAATACGTTTCCAATCCTGCCTGCAAATATTTCGTCATCCTGAAATACAAACAAAACATTAAAATATAAAATACAATCAGCATTTTTATCTAATAATTCATTTTGATACACGATGCATGAATTTAAACAAGTAACTGAATTGAAAATCTTCACTTTAACATTTCCTAAATAATAAAATAGGTACCAGTATATATAAACATTATTATTATAATTTTTAATTATAGACCACATTTTTGTATTAATTATTTATTAAAAATATAAATACTGGGCAACGTTTCGACTTATTCTGAAGTCGTTTTCAAGTACTGTGCACTTGCTCCGAATCAAGTGAACTAACTGGTGAACAAGTGAACTAACCAGTTTGTACCAGTTAGTTCACTACTGTGCACTTGCTCCGACTCAAGTGAACTAACTGGTATAAACTGGTTAGTTCACCAGTTAGTTCACTTGATTCGGAACAAGTGCTTGAGAACGGTACAGTACTTGAAAACGTCGAAAAGTCGAAACGTTGAACATTATTTATATATATATTTTTTTTATAATTAATACTAAAATGTGGTCGATAATTAAAAACTCCCATAATAATAATAATAATATAAACCACAAAAGCTTAAATAAATTTAAACATTATTTACCGTGAACACTTTGAGAAGTAAAGGATTAAGTAAAGTAGACAAGGCATAATAAAGTCCCTGACTAATTCCAGTAAAACAAGTAATCTTCCAAAATGAAGGATTTTTTGCAATTCTTTGTAAAGATTTAAAAAAATTTTGTTTATCAGATGCGAGCCGTTTTGCCTCTCCCGGTGAAGATGGAGTTGGTGGCCTTGCTTTTAAAACTGAAATAAAAAGGAATAAATAAAATATTTTCATTTATATATACACTTCTTAAATTTTTTAACTTACAAAAAATGATCAATAAGAAAATAACAGTAGTATAGGTTGCCAGTGAATAAAAAAGATATTTGAGATTCACCCCAATATCCTCCATAGAATTTGTATTTACTCCAACTGAGGTACTCATTGTAAATCCTATTGAAACTCCGATCTACAGAAATAAAATTTATTTAATTATTAACATATTTAAAATTGTAGTAAGGAGTAAAGAAAAGGGCTGAAGCGTGAGGAATTTTGTTGACACGCTTCAGCGAGGATGGTCGTATATCTGACCGAAACGTCGACTTTATCATATCATTTTTAAAAAAAGTTGAAGTATTGAACCGGGCGAATTACTCTGATCTAAGTATTTGAAATACAAAATACCCAAAAAAAAAAGTATTTGAAATACAAAACGAGTGATTTAACTCGACATAATACTTAGAACTCAGGTATTTGAAATACAAAATACAAATTTATTTCAAATACTGTATTTCAATTATCAATATAGTATTTGAAATACCGGTATAGTATTTGAAATGCCCTGCTTTGTATATACCCCACCATATTCTTCTCAAAAATTTAATTACTTAAGTTTCTATATATATATATATATTTTAATTATTTTTTTAGAACTTGCCTGTAGTGCTACTAAACTGATGGAACAAGCTGTTGATAGTTGATCTGGTGGAAACCAAACGGCTGCGAATTTAGTTGGCAAACTTAGCATAAATATTTGACTAATGCCGACTAAAATCTGTCCGATTAAACCGATAACAAATTGATCACGACCTATGGAAAACACCTTGATGCAAGAACCAAGGGCTAATAAAAAAGCTCCTAGTGAAATGGCGAGGCGTAAACCCTGGTAATAATAATTACATTAATTTATTATTTTTTATTTGTAAGAAAATTAATCACAAGTATGAAAAGATCATTAAATTATTATAAATAATATAATATAATAAAAGACAGAAAAGAGAATATAAATTGGCTAAAATGTTGCTACACTGCCATGTCAACTAACCTGACAATTTGGCATCAATCTTTGTCCTGATGAAGAGTGTGATTGGCACTCGAAATAACGACAAAATGTTAATTTTTATTTTATCTTTCGCCTTGGCTGCCCATATACCTCATCCTCATAAATATTTCGGCATCGAAGGCCATTCAGACCCCGTCTCTATTTATTTCAATTCGATTGGTAGCCCAATTCAATTGAAATAAATTGTCGCATATGTCGGGATGCGAATCCGCGACCCTTGGCACAAATGGCCAGCACGCTTACCTCTACACCAAGGCCCGAGGACAACTTTAATATTAATCGTACAAAACTTCGTACTGTCATCACGAAAAGCATTCACTTTGATAAATAAACACTAACTGTCAAACATGTCTTAAAAACAATTATAAAGGTCGAAATCAATTAATTAATAAATTAGCCTGCCAAATCAAGTCTCATTTCCCGCCCGTGTATTTGTTTCTTATAAAGTTTATGTAAATTATAATTTTTTTTTAGATATCTTCTCTAATAGGTCTTATATCTCCCTCTCTGAACAGATGGAGGGTTTATTTTATAACACCAAAAATAATAGATAAATTTCGAGCTTGAGATTTTTCCATTGCGTTTTTTTTTTTCATTAAGGTCATTTTCGCCATCATTGGTCATTTAAATCCAATTTATTGCAATTGTTTGGTAGTCAATTCAAAATGAATTAAATTTTTGGCGTCTCTCACGAAAAGCGAACCCTTGTATCCTAGCACCAGAGGTCACCATTATGCTATGGCCCAAGAGTTTTTTTCCGATTTAAAAAATAAAATGTTGATGGACTATTTTTTTCTCAAAATAAAAAAATCTGATACTTTTTGGTTCAACCAACCAAATGTTATTTGGAAATTGAAAAATATTGTTGAAATAAATCAAGAAGGAAATTGACAATTATTTTAATTATCTTTTGAAAACTTGTGACAATTTTTGTAAAAATTAAATTATACTTACGTATTTTTCTACCAAATTCATAGCTGGAAAAATAAATAAAGTAAAAGTAACTAAAAAATTTAAAGAAGTCCAATTTACTGCCACATTAGAAACATTATAATAACTACAAATTATATTTTCTATAATTGCATATTGCAACCATTGTGAAGATGAGCCCATAACATAGAGGCAAAATAAAACAAGCATGAACCATCTTTGTTTATAAACTTTTACTTCTAGATGCTCAACTTTTTCAAATTCTGCCCGATTTTCAACCATATTTAACGAATAAAAAGAACAGGTCTCAACAACCTTGGTATCAGTTCGGATGAAAGACCTCAAATCTAAAATCTCACTCTTTTAATTCACATACAAACGCCATAAAAATAATGATAAGAATAAATGAAAAATAAATTGACACAGATTATTTATCTGATATTATCAGTTATTTAAACATAAATGTTAATTTTACACTTTAGACAGAATAAAGAACTCTAATTTTATTTGATTTTGAAGAAAAAATTACCTTTATGTTTATTTTATAAAAAAAATGTAAATAAATTAGCGAGGGTGAATTTATAATTTTTAAGGATACTGATAGATAATAATACTTTGATTAAAACGTTTCAGGAATTTATTGAAGAAATTAAAAATACAAGTTTATTCATCAAAATTGATATTGTCCCCTTCAAACTACTCTCCATGCCCTTCACTTATGCCAAAGATTGATCTAATCCTAGAAACATTTTTGATACTCGGTCCTCAGCAGAACAGAGTCGATTGTAGAGGAAGAAATCGCAATCCAGGTATAAAGCGAATGGTGTACACCGAATGAGCCAAGACAGAAGAAACCACGTCGTTTCCAGTCGAGAAAAAAAAGCAATCAAGCATAGGTGCATTACAGTCGATGGAGAGTACTTTTACTTTTCTGAATAAATTCCTGAGAATTTTTGATCAAGGTTGTCTAGCCTATTATAATTACTTTTTTATTTTCTTAAAATATTCCATTTAAAAATGCTTTATATAAAAATAAGTAAACAAACACTAGTTTTTTGTTTTGTCCTAATTTTCTTTATATATAATAGCAGAGTGTCCGTTTGTCACGCTCTGTTTGACCAACTTCCCGTTGGAATTTTGTAACGAAATTTTACAGTCTTATAAAGGACGTTATGGAGAGTCTAGGAAAAACACTAGGGTTCCCGAATTCTCAAAAGGGGAAGCGCAAAAAAATCCAGAAAATTCAGAATTTGCCCAATTTTTATTTCATTATTAGATTGGTAGCCAATCCAATTGAAATAAATTGTCTCATGGGATGCAAACCCACGAACCTTGGTACAAATGGCCAGCACGCTAACCACTACACCAAGGCCCGAGGGCGAATTTGCCAATTGGAAAACATTGTAGTTTTGACTTGCCTTATGAAAAATTAAAGCCAATTAAAATTAATCAAATTAATAATTGAACAATTACCTCAATGGTTAACTGCCGAAAGGGGAAATAAAAATAATAAAATAATTGAATAATTAAATCTCTCAAATTAAAAAAAATTGAATAAAAATTGTTATATAATAAAATTTTTAAATAAATAAATTTTATTTATTTTTCCTTAGAGAGATCGTAGATGGAACTCTGATTGGATCAAGACAGACATACACCGGCGGACACTCCGCCACTATATATGCCTAGGGATACGGTATCGAAAAAAAGTATCGATACTTGTACTTGGTATCGTATCGAAACGAAAGTATCGATACCAAAAAGTATCGGATGAAAAGTATCGATACCAGTAGGTATCGAGTATTTTTTAAAGTATGAGTATTTTTCCTCTTTTTTTAAGTTTTTTCGGCATCTTAGGCTCCTGACGTTGTTCAAAGGGCCCAACGAAAGATCAATGGGGTATACTGGTGTTTTAAAAAATCTTGAAAATCCAAAATAAGAACCGTTTTAGAGCACATTTTCTATTAAAAATTTTTTTTTCTCAATATATCTAAAACTGTGCCTGATGGAAAAATTCTAACTACATATCTGAATTCACTATAAAAAAATGTACTAAATTCACTAATCCGATTTCTTGTGAAGAAATCCTTGTCGACCAGTATTTTTATTAGTTTATATATTGGCCTTTCTATGTATTATTTGCGCACTTTTAAATTTAGTAAATACAGTTTGCAATAATACAAAAAAAATTAAATTAGAAATTTAATGTTATTAAATGAAAGGGTTTTTATTAGAAAGTATCAAATTTTCCATTATTAATAAATAATTATTAGGAATATGATGGAATAAAGTCTATCCCACAAATATCGACCATCTGTTATATATCAACTTACTATTTATATCAAGAGAAAAAAGAATATGCGATATTCTTTGGCAGAATCGCAATTAAAATATTTATATAACGTTTAAAGTCTATCTATATGGCCTAAGATGCCGAAAAAACTTAAAAAAAAAAAATGATATTTGAATGAGTAGGCTACTACTCATTCGATACCGGCAATCAAGTACTCATATGAGTAAAGTATCGAAAGAAAAGTATCGAGTAAAAAAAGTACTAGTATCGAAATAAAAGTATCGATACCAGGAAGTATCGATACTTTTTTCGTGTCCCTATATATGCCTATATAGATTTTTTTAGAGGCTGTTGTTATTTGTTTACTTATTTTTAATACGCATATAGCCCTTGATCTATGGCTCATAGGTAGCATTAACTTCAGGTGCCGAAGGTCGAGAGTTCGCATCCCGTCCCAGGCAATTTCAATTGAATTGGATACCAATCAATTGAAATAAATAGGGACGGGGTCTAAATGACCTCCGATGACGAAAAAGACAAAAAAAAATTACGCATATACAATTATATCCTGTTGAGCGTAGGAGTTTAATTTTAATAATTAAATATAAACGACTTTTAGAATTAGTATTTTATTATTAAAGTTATAAATCAAGATAAGTAATTAAACAAAATTAAATAGTCTAATAAATTCTTTATCAAAAACATAACAATAATATAAATGTATAAAGAAAATATACAGTTTATGTCTAATTAATTTGTTAGGAGGCTATATGAAAAAAAACCTAGCTTTATAAACTAGGATTCTATGAACATGTTAGTTTTGATGATTTGGGCTTTTGCAAGACGATTCAAATATTTTTATTCTATTATCTGGTTCTAATTGAATTTTATTTAAGTTTTAGATAAAAATTTTTCAATTCGATTTGAAAAAAGTAGAAACATTATTGACTAGTAAGACCAATTGGGACCTGATGTCGTCAAGATGATAAAACATCTCGATAATCAATTACAAATAAAAAATATTATATAACCAACAAAAATGAAAACATGTATAATAAATGGTTCGACATCTTAATCAAAATATAATAAATAAATAAAGTCCGCCTTCTGCGAAAGTGTGGAGGTCCTGGTTGGACTCAGGGGACGCAATTTTTATATCAAACACAAAGTCATTCCAGAATTTGCTACTTAAACGATATATTGGCTGTCTTATTTACAGTCTATTTGAAAAATTCAATTTTTTTCAAACAAAGCCCTACCAAATTATAATAAATAAATTTATATATACATATATCTGTCAAAAAATTATGAAGGGTCAAAACTTTAAACTTAAAATCGTTATAATTTTGCCAGTCTTCTGACTTAAAAAACAGACCTAACTTGCATTTGGATTAAAAATTACCGTTGACAAAGTAGATTTTATCAAAAATAAATAAACAGATGGTTCAATCTCGGAAATCTTTCATCTATGCTATAAGATTTTTCAATAATATCCAAATAGTATTAATAATAAATTTTTATTGATAATAATAAATCATTTTATATCATTATTGAGTAATATTCTTATCCTTCCAGGCTCTGTTCTTAAAATATATATACAGTAGAGTCTTGCTAATCCTGCCTAAACTGGACCGGTCCTCTGCCGGGTTCAGAGAATGCCGGATTACCCAAAACATGTTAAATTTATATATAATGCATACATATTTATCTCTTTAAAAAATTTGAAATGACAATTATGTTTTCGTAAATAACCCCTTATTTTGCTGCAATATCCCTTTTCAACATGCCGGATTAGCCCAGTATGCCGGAGTCCGTATTAGTAAGTCTCGATCGTATATATATTTTTTTTTTTTATTAATACGTTAATAATTTCTATTCTTAGTGAAAACTTATAACATTTTTACTTTTATTTATTTAAAAAGGATGTTGATAATTAAACACTTGGAGATGATATTTAGGCCAATTTATTTGGATTGTCTTCTACCGCTATCTGTCGATGTTTCGGAGTGGTCACGACTCCTTCAGGACAATACGGGATTGACAATTGAATTCGCTCTCAATTTAGTTATAATAAAATGGTAATTAATTATGTCAACTAGCTCAAAGGCAATGCAGCAAGCAGTAGGCTACACGTATAACTAACTTATAGGCTGGTTGCATTGCCTTTAAGTTATATGTATACTAGGACAGAATTAATTAACATTTTATCATATGTCCTGAAGAAGAATCGGACAGATAGCAGGAGGAGATAATCCAAATAAAATGGCCTTAAAATCATCTCCAAGTGTTTAATTATCAACATCCTTCTCAAATATGTATATTATTCACCATGCTGTTCTCCATCTTCATCTGTAAACTTATTTATATTTTAATCTTTTTCATTTTCAGATTTATTTGCTTCCTCCTTATCTTGAGTTGGAATAGTAATCTCATATTCTGGGACTTCGATGGTGTCCGAACCCAATCTACATCGTATAAATCTACAAATTATAAGGTTATCATTATTCTTAATTTGTATATCTTCATATATGAAGGGGTCGGCTGCAGTTATATATACTTCTCTGCAATGCTTGTCACTTTTACCAGGGGTCACGGGTTTTTTGCAATTTAAATAAATAGCGACGGGGTCTAAATGGCCTCAGATATCTACTAATGTTGCGGCCTGCATGGGGCGATCGCCTACTCCGCCTAACCACGGCACTGACCATCAATTGAGCAAAGGTCTGTATAAAGTAGTTTGTATAGTGAGGGTCAATAATAAGTCCCACCCATGCGTTTTCTACTTGTGATTATTTCATTGTTTTTTTAAAAAAATATTTTATATTTTTTAATGGAAACTTTCATGGTTCAAACCTAGAAAATTTCCAATAAAGATTTTCATTTTATTTAATAAAAACAATGAAATAATCACTAGTAGAAAACGCATGGGTGGGACTTAATATTGCCCCTCACTGTACAATTTGTTTCTCAGCCTGATATTGCCATTAGACTGCTCTGTCAGTAGAAAACAAACAAACTTCTTATTGGTTTTTTGTTTCCAAAGTTTGAATGTGAAATATCTCAGAACTATATATTTGTGGGTTAGCACTATCTGCGCCCGAGCCCTTCATATATTTAAATTATTATTGATTTACTTACAAGAGTAAACCAAATAGTATAGCTTGTGTACTGATAGTAAGAAGAAAGATAGCTTGAGGAAAATAATTCATAGATGCTGCATACAATTGAGAATAGGCTGGCAAAGCAAGGACTGGCACTCCCGTATCACAAGATGAGAATACTGCAAGCACTTTTCCTCTTTCTTTGAGAGGAACCTAAATAATAAAAGAATTAATTAATATAGATAGTTCAGACTTATATCAAATACAAATAATAATTTTAACAATTTAAGAAATTTTCAATTTTCAATTGGTTGTTCGGAAATTAATTTCGTTTATTCTCAACAAAGGACTGGATTTGAAGCTTATAAAGACACAATAAAGGCATTAATTGATGCAAACCGGAAAACAATAACTCATGAGTTTGCTGAGAGATTAAATTTATCGAATTCGACCGTTCATGATCATTTGAAAGGCCTAGGAAGCAAATCAGACATCAACCCGACGGCACAACTATTTTTTCCGTAAAGAACATGAGGATTCCATATATCGAGCTTTTAGATTAAACTAGAACTAAACTAGGCGTTTCAAACGAAGGATCGAATTCTATAAATTTAAATAATTTTTTTTTTTCTGCTGGAACAGAATTTTTACCTTTTCTATAGCAAAAAAGTAAAATATGCCGAAAATTCTGTTTTTTACTTTCCATATTTGAAAGGGCACAAAAAAAACTACTGTATAAAATCAATCGGACTTTTTCACAAGAAAGCCTCTCAGCTGTCAAAATAATAATAAAATAATAATATAATGACTGGGCGCATACGATTTTTAGTCGAGCGATAGTTTAGTCGATGGACATAAATGCATTAAAAAATCGAGTTGTTTTGCATGTGCGTCCCTACATTGAACTTAATGCATTTTATGTCCATCGACTAAACTATCGCTCGACTAAAAATTGACCGTGTGCGCCCAGCCTAAGTTAGTTCCAATAAAATCCTTTGTTGGGAAAAAACGAAATTACCTTACGAACAACCCTATATATTCATTTTATCCATGATATGATATTCTTTTATTCTATTTTATTATTTGAATTAAATATTTGGTCCCATTTATAATTTAGTTTTTTTTTATTTTTCAGATTCTGTTTTGCTTCGAAAATAAAATAATAGCAACATCAAGAAAATGTTCTTACCGTTTTTGTTACCATTGAGCGGATAATACTAGCTACCATAGAGCCTAAAGCCACCACTCCACCTCCTAAATAGAAAATCCAAGGTTCGTAAGCAACCATAAAACAAATTCTAGCAATTATTGTAGAGGCACATCCTATTAAGGCAGAAATCTCATCTCTCAATCCGAATACTCGACTAAGTAAACGATATCCAAGCAGGGTACCTTTATTCAAAATAAAAAAAAATAAAATATTTATATACAGGGTGTCTCGGAAGTGGCGGGAGTAATTGTTGGGGTCGATAGAGAAAAAAATTCTGAATCGAAAGTTCCTGAGCCAAAATTTTTTTGGGCCTTAGAAAATTTGTTATTAATTAAAAACGATAGCCAATCAGGAGCACGCTACAAGAGAATCAGAAGTGAATGGGGATATTTCATATTTCATTTGAGAATAATTCTGAATCACTAAAAATAATAAAGGAATATTTTTTTTCCGTCTCTTTGTCTCCGGTCAAGTCTTGGGCTACTACATCCCCACTCACTTGTGATTCTCTTGTAGCGTGCTCCTGATTGGCTATCGTTTTTAATTAATAACTAATTTTCTAAGGTCCAAAAAAATTTTTGGCTCAGGAACTTTCGATTCAGAATTTTTTTCTCTATCGACCCCAACAATTACTCCCGCCACTTCCGAGACACCCTGTATATATAAACACTTTTATTCTGTCAATTTATCTCACAAAAACTTACCAACAACCATACAAGTATTTTGAAAAGTTCTAAAATCGCTAAATGCATTGGCACTCCATTGGAATTTTAATTGTGTATATAAATAAAAAAGCGACCTCTCATCTAAAACGACATACAATTGTTAATTAACAAAAAATGTATTAAAATTTAAAGTTCTATTGCTAATAATAATAATACCTCTTTGGAAAGAGTATAATGCAATTGCAATAAAAAAGAGCATCAGGAAAGTTCTCCGACCTCCAGGTCGTTGTCTAAAAATTGTTTTGAAAGAAGATTTCAGGTGATTACAATCCAAAAAATCAAATAATGCCCAACAACAAATACAACGACTTCCTGCTAATTTTCCAGCCGTCCAAACTACTTCCTTTAAAATAAATTTATTTCTTATAACAATCAAATGATTTTAAATTATTTTCACTTTACCTGAGTAGGTTTTGTAGTCCATTTAAGAAATATAAAAGCATATATAATTGCAATTACTAAAATTGAAGCATTTATAGCAAATATGATTCCATAAGATTTATTTGCAATTGTATTAAATAAAACTTTTCCTAAAAAAAATGATATACCGGTTTATTATATATATACTTATTTACCTAACTTAAAATTCTTAACGGTTCGTCCTCAGAGTGAAATTTTTTGTGTAAATCGTTTGACGTACACTTTATGCCAATCTTCATTAGCATTTCGGCACGGTTTAAACGCTTAATTAGAGGGCTTTTACCATTGCAATCTTATTTTTTTTTGTGATAATTGAATTATCTGGAGGGCAAACCGTTCAGAATTTTAAGTTTGGTAAATAAGTGCCACCCTAATATATAACAATATAACAAATACATACCAAGTGCGACTCCACTAGGAAGTGCAGAAAGATAAACAACATCCATAATTGTAATTCGAATTGTTCTTTTTTCCGCAGAAGTAATATCAGCCAGATAACTGTACGAAGAGGAAAAGATGGCAATATCTGCGCCTGTCAGGGCAGTTGGAAAACTTGCAAGGAAAAGAATTGATTCCAGTGGTAACTCTGGTTTGTATGCTATTACAACGATCATAGTTGAATATATCAATTTACCAAAGAGTCCGAAAAGGAGCGGCAATTTTCGACCTCTTTTATCACTCCAAGCGCCAAGAAAAAGAGCAAAAATAACAGGCACTACATAAGATGCAATGCTGTTCCATAAAAGGAAACGAGTAACCACCACCTGGTAAAAAATTTAATTGTTTATTTAACATTAACATAGGCATGCCCAGATAGAGAGGAGGGTGGGGCAGGATGTATAATTTCTCCTCCTCTTCATAGGGGGATATGAAAGGGAAGAGAGTTGAGACAAACGTTTTAATTGCTACTAAATTTGAAAACATTATTGATGTGTGTGACATGTTCTGGAGAGGGTGAAAACATTTTAAATTTTGAGAAATAATATTTTATTCAATAGATAATCTTGAATTTTTAATACGAGGCGAGTTCAATAAGTAATGCAACACATTTTTTTCTGAAACAGGGGTTGTTTTATTCAGCATTCAAATATACCATGTTATTCCCCAATCTTTTAGTTACACAACATTATTTTTCAACGTAATTTCCATTTAATACTACGCCCTTACGCCTCCATGAAGTGAGGGCCTGTTAATGTCGGAGCCAACGTCGTGCTGCATCAATTAATGCTTCATTATCCGCGTAGGGCGTCCCACGGATTGCGTTCTTCATCGGGACAAACAGATGAAAATCTGACGGTACGAGATCAGGGCTGTAGGGTGAATGAGGAAGAACAGTCCACAAGTCTTCGCACCCGAGAGGAGCTCACGAAACTTCCTCATCCACCCTACAACCCCGATCTCGCACCATCGGATTTTCATCTGTTTGTCCCAATGAAGAACGCAATTCATGGGACGCACTACGCGGAAAATGAAGGAGTTAATAAGTTATTAATGCAACACGAAGTTGGCTCCGACATCAACCAGTGAAATGGTACCGTGCAGTCATGAGGGCCTCCTCACTTCATGGTGGCGTAAAGGCGTAGCATTGAATGGAGATTATGTTGAAAAATAATGTTGTCTAGCTAAAAGATTGGGGAATAACATAGTGTATTTGAATGCTGAATAAAACAACCCCTGTTTCAGAAACAAAAATGTGTTGCATTACTTATTGAACCCCGTCTCTTATTTATATCCATAGGCGTACCCAGGGGCGGAGAGAGGGAGTTTGGGGATTCGCTTATCTCCCATGGATCCTGAATCAAAGATTGGATATTCTAGGATATAAGATAATAAAATTTATAGAGAAAAAAAAATATAAAATTATCATTAAAGTTTTGGAAACAAACAAGTTGCATTAATGAAATCACTCCTCGAATAAGGATGTGAAACTTTTGAGATCAATATAGTCCTAGAAGAAACTAAGTAGATATTGAAATTTAGAGTGAAGTGGTCCTCAAGGGGATGGTGAAAAAGACCAAACAATATATTTTTAGAACCACGATTTCCTCAGCATCCCTTGGATCAAATATTTTCAAATTTAGTAGCAATTAAGACGTTTGTCTCAACCCTCTCCCTAGGAAGAGGAGAAATTATAAATCCTGCCCCCCCCCCCCTCTTCAATCAAGGCATGCCTATGTTTGGGACTAAATTAAAATTCAACGTCTTCGAAATTTTTCTCAAACCAAAAAATCTATATCATAATAAGTATAAAAATTAAATTTTATTACTCACTTGTACAGTAGCTTTGATTTCATCTGGTTGTTTCTCAAGATCATCACATATAGAATCATTTAATTTTAAATTAGTTCGACAGGCTCTATCAACAAAAAACGCTTGCTCAAAAACATTGGTGATCATAAAAGCGAACATATATAAAAACATTACTGGTTCTACCGAAATGTTTCGTAAAAATCTTATAAAAGAAAAAGTTTCCTCTTCATTATTTGTATAATCCTCCTGTAAAATAATAGACTCTTCATAATAGATAATTTCATTACCAAATTATTCAAATTTTAGTCTAATTATTTTTATAAATTCTTTTTTTTTTAATTATCAAATAAAAATAATCATAGACCTACCTCGATTTTCGCTTTCATACTCGTCAAATATTATTATTCACGAATTAAAACTAAAATATAAAAAAGTCTCAATGATGAAATGAAAATAATCTTACTCAGGAATTATTTTTTTATCTCGCGATAAGCATATAGAGATACAAAACTCATATAGAATACAATTTTGATCATAATTCAAATTCTTTTTACTAATTATTTACTTTGTAGCAATTTTATTTACTAAATGCTGCAAATGCTACTGATGACAGTGCGATCTGGCGGGCATCTTGGAAAGTTTCTGTCTCGCCCCTTTTCACTGTCATGCGCATTCACTCTCATATTCATTCTCTTGTACACTCCATCATTACATTTTGCAACGGTCAAATGCACTTTTATATTTTTCTACATAAAATAAATCTGATATCGTTCACAAAGTGTTTTTTTTTTATTATGATTTAAGTATTTATTATTATTATGCATTTCCTTTACTACAACTTTTAAAACATTTCTCAAACGAATATAATGTTTTGGCTTCATTAATTTTCAAAAGAAAAAAAAAAATTACCTATTAGTAATTATACAATTCATTATTATATAAACTAGGTCTTAATACATTTATATGTCATAAACTTAATAAATCTTTTCAAATTAAGGTCACACTCTCAAAAGCTTTTCATATTTAATCTGGCCAGTTTATCCTATTCATTTCAATTTATGTAAATGAGAGAATTACTTTCGTTATGAAATCTAATCTTGGAAAAAGTAAATATTTTAGATTAAATAAATAAAAAAAACATTCTATCAATATTTATTGGCCTTTAATTGCTATATCAGTTGTGTAAAAATAGAGATAAAACTTGTCTGAGAAAAAGTAAACAATTACGTCTCATACGTGTTTAATTCATCTCGTTGTTAGATGATTTAAAGGGAATGACTTTGAATGTTTATTACTTTTTCTTCTCATTAGGATAAGTTTTTACATCAGATATATTTTATTACAAAATAATTAAAATAACTTTTATTTATTTAAATGGATATTATTAAAATTTAAAATATAATTATTTTTCGAATTGGAAAATTAATTTAAAAAAAATAGGAATTGCATGTTCAAATAGTTATGCTATATGAGAAGGTATCGCTGACTTCCGGAGAACTTTTATTTAAATTGTTTTTTCTCTTCTAGCTGCCTACAAACCACTCGAAATCTAAACAATGATGTCAGCACGGTGGAACCTCGGGCAGGTGGCCCCAAGAAATAAGCTTTTGGAACGTTATTCGATTTCCAATGATACTATATTAATTTTATAAACATACTGTATATATACCTCAGCGCTCCAGATGGAAAATAAAAAAAAAAGAAAAGTAAAATCAACAAGACATACCAGAAGAGAGAACGGTTAAAAATACAAATTGTTCTTGGTCTTTGGATAATAAGCTCACATTATCATTTAGAAAATAAATATTTGGTAGAGAAGAGTTAAGAAAATAAACATCATCATATATTTAGAAGCAAAAACAGTTCATAAAGTTTACAAAAGAAGAAGTGAAGAAACAAATAAATACAATTACAAAAAAAAAAAAAGGGATTAAATACACATCTCTACTATAATCAGGTTTCTTGGTCTATTGCTTATATATATATATATTTATATATTTTGTTTATGAATCTTAAAATAAAATAACATTTTTAACATATTTCTTTTATTCTATTTTATTTCTTATAGAAATCCTTTATCTTATTCTTCTCAGGGCTGTTCAAGCTTCTACTCTGGGTCAGGAGTCATTATTTTAAAACTAAGGCCCTAGCACCTAGCACCTGTTACATCGCTATAAAAGATTTTTGGTATGACTGCTACCATGAAACATTAAACCAAATACAGTTTCTCAACAGTAAGCCGCTTCAACACTGAGGAAAGCTAAGCTTAAACCAAATCTATGGTGACCAAATAGGCCTACTGTCTGGGTAATCGAGTCAACACCAAAGTGACCTGGACAACAATGTGACCGCCACCGAGACCGCTCTAACTCAGATTTGAGCTTAGCTAAACCCGACCATTATATATATTAAATATTAATTAGAAAATTAGTAAAAAAAAAAAAAAAAATAATAAATGGATAGTTAGGAATCGGAGCCTGCAGAAATTTTAATACTCCGACTGCGACTCTGGTGGGTATGACTCCCGTTTCCCGCTCCCCAGCCTACTCTTTGAATATAGTTGTTAAGTTTATTTTATAACAGGGATGGCGAACCTTTTTGAGATGTGGGTCAAATTTTGTTTATATTTTCGTGGGTCACTAATGCCCATTTGCACTAGAGTTAAGTTTAAAAATTTTTAACTGACAAAGAGTATTTTTAAAACTAAACTTATTTAAAATTCAATTGGTTTATCGTGTAAAAATGTGCGTGGTTTGACGATTTAAAAATTTTTAATCCGCCTCTTTCCTCCTTCATCTGCAACATTTTTAGGTGAGCTTCTGTGAGTAGCAATCGTGGGTCAGTTAAAAAAGCTTGCGTGGGTCAGTGTCTGACCCATGAGTCATAGGTTTGCCATTATTATAATTTGGCCATTTAGACCACATCCCAACTAATTTCAAATGCTTGATAGCAAATTCATTTCAAATTTCTCGCTTTGGTCGGGAAGCAAACTAGGCAATTAATTAAATTAGATTAGTTTAAAATTTAGCGGGAAAATTCGTGCCAACATTTTTAACTAAAAGTTTTATATAACTAAAATCACTAAAATTTCATCCATTATATTATCGATTAATAAGAAACTTATTTCATTATTTGGAATTTATGATAAAATTAAATACTAAAAATTAAATTTAATTCATATTTTCTTAAAATAATTATACTTATATTATATTTATTAATCTCATCTTCTAAAGGTAATCATTCTTCTATTTAAAAATTAAATTTTATTTGGAAAGATTATTTAAAAATTAAATAATAAATAGTAATAACAAATTATATTTTAATTATTATAAGAAACAATTATAAAATTTATTTAGTTTTATATAACACACTTTCGTTTCTTTAATAAAAACCTTACGAATATAAAACAGCAGCATATTATAATAGAAGATTGCTGGTTATTATTTGTTATTATTTAGAGTTTTTCCCTCCCAGTGCCAGATTTACTTATAAAATCCACTATCCATAGGCTCTATCTTTGTTGGGAGGCCTTAAAAAGAATTGTCCGAGTGAGCAAGTGTGTGGAAATCATATTTGTCATATCTCAAATATCTTAGACGTTATCAAGTTTAAACTCGGCCCTTTCTAATAAAAAGCATATTAACTAATTGCAGTGTTGTTTGTATAGTACTTTTATTTAATCATGGATCAATTTTCTTGAATTCAATTGACAATGTCATTCTACTAGGTGTTTTATTGAATTTGACAAACCGAAAAAGAAATTAATATTAAATTCATAGGTATTAATCCATTACTAACTTCGAATGTTATGTTTTAGAAGATGCCATCATTTTTACCACCATTTCGAAATGCTTTTACCGATTTATTGATAACATCGACTACAGCACAAACTAATCCTAACCGATTATGTGGTGAAATTGAATTGAATCTAGTTCGCTGTTTGGAAGCCTATGGTCATACTAGAGGTCTTCGCGGAGAATGCAAAGACTATGCTGATGATCTTCGTGAATGTTTATTTATGGGAAAACAGGTACCAGATTATTATTATAATACATTTCTGAGGTAATCATGATTTTTCTCACTTCCTCCCTCTCTATCTTGTGGACAGAGAACGTATATTAATTAAGTGAACAGCACTATATATATATATATAGGCTATATATATATATATATATATATATATATATGTGATGAAGATAGGGGCAGCCTGGGGGATATTGTTGAGAAGGTTGAAATAAATAAAATTCGGAGCTGATGATCAGGCAATTAATTTATTTGGTTTACTTCCGTCCGCTATAAGTCGACGTTTCGGAGCCAAAACGACTCCTTCTTCAGGACCATGCGGTGTAAAAAAAAAAAAAAAAAAAAAAAACATGGCACCATTGCCTTTATGTCTTCTAGCGAGATTAATCATAGCTTTTATGACAAAATTGAGGGCTATTTGTTTTTTTGACACCGCAGGGTCCTGAAGAAGGAGTTGTTTTGGCTCCGAAACGTCGACTTATAGCGGACGGAAGTAATCCAAATAAATTAATTGCCTTATCATCAGCTCCTAATTTTATTTATTTCATCCTTCTCAACAAATATATATGGGGGATTCTACGCTATTTGGATTTTTTGTGTCCAGAAACCAAATATACTCTGTTCAATTTAATATTCATGATTTCCTTAGTTGACATTATTTTCTTATCTGTAATGATAAAGGCCAGAAGATATTTTAATTTTTTTGAGTTTTATTAGCACCAGAAGAAATATGTTACCTGAAGAATGACACTATTGGCAGAATTGTGAAAATTAAGCTAGGAAAGTGACAGACAATTAACTATTTATAATGAAAGCTGAATTAATTAATATTAAAAAAACATACATATTATAGCTATAAGATATTAAGGAAACAAAATTTCGTCCCTACCCGTGGGCGGGTATTTTCACTGACAGAGTTTTTTTTTATTCCATTTTTTGGCATCGAAGGCCATTTAGACCCCGTATCTATTTATTTCAATTGAATTGGTAGTTAAATCCAATTGAAATAAATTTTTGTCGCATTAGACGGGATGCGAACCCTTGAAAATGACGCCAAACAAATGACAAAACAACAACACATTACGTTAAAAAAAAACAATACGCGTCCTTCTTGCCAAAGTTTCGACGTAATTCATGACATTTACACACAATAAACATTGCATTGTACATATGTAGAGTTACGTAACTATAAAATATAAAGAGATTTACTTACCAGAAGAAATATTGCATCGACTGGCCCAAACACACTTTATGACAATTCAACAATAACTGATGCTATATTATTTGAATTATGCTCAACGCCGTTAGCTTGCTTCTTACTTCAGACTGTTATTCATGGCAATTGTTATCCTTTGGCAGTTTTTATTATAAATTTTTATCTTTTATTTCCTGAATAGGGGACATCATTTTTAGGTCACGTGAAAACAAGTATTTTTTTTTATAATAACAAATACTTTTATAATGTATTTTCATTAATTATTTTTTGGGGTTTATTTATGTTTATAATTATGGTAAAAAATATTATGTGAAGTTAATAAATAAATGAACGTCGAACAAAACTAGTAAAAAAAACTAGAAATGGATCCCCCAGAATAGTATACATTTTAGACTATTTTCAACTATTAATTCCTAAAATAAACAGTTACCGTGAATTGACTAAATGGCCCCAATAAAACACGATATTCTTTATTATTTAAGAATACATTATCCAGGGCCGGAACTAGGAGATTTTTTAGGAGGGCAAAATTCAATTTGCCGCCCCCTCCTTAAAATTTTCTATACAAAATTCATATCATTTTACCTTTTTTTTAGTAAATCTTTCTTTAATTGCCGCCCCCTGATATCTGCCGCCCGGGGCAAATGCACCCACTGCCCCCCCCCCCCCCCTAGATCCGGCCCTGTCAGTATCAATGATATAATTATTTTAACATATATTTTTTCCACTGACCAATAAAATTCAAATAGCGTAGAATCACCCATATAAACTTACTGTCTTTACTAATAAATTAAAATATTTATAAAAACTAAAACAAATATTGTATGGTTTTTCTGATTACAGAACGAACGAGCTTATCTTATTCAAAAAGAAAGACGTCAAAGAAAGAAATATGAAGAACCACCAGCATTTGACATTTACCAATAGAAATTTTACTTATTTATAGAACCTAATAATTTTGTTTATTTAGAAAAATTTATGAGGAAATGAAATAAATCGTTAATTAAGTTTATAAGGTATTTTTTAAAACATATCACTTTCATCATAACTTCCAATCTCTTTCATATTAAAATTTTAACAAAATTAAAAACTTCTACTCTCATTTTTACTTTATCTTTCCTATACATATTAATACACACCTGGCTAAAATTTACGCACCACCTTAATTCTTATTCCAAATATATGAATTTAATCTAAAATGCATATAAAAAGAAATAATCTTCATATCCCATTAATACGGATCGGTAAATTGTGGCAATATCTTTGCACTTTATTAAAGTTTCACCCTGCCGCAAAGTGTAGGGCTTTTAAGGCCACAATTTTAAAATATTTGCCCACTGATCGCTATTTTTTTTAAACTTTTGTTTTATTTTCATCTGGCTGCAACGGCTTTTTTACACCTACAATAAAGAAATCATGACTTGGGACCGAATCGTCAGCCATGAGGGCTTAATTTAATAAAATACAAATTGATTGCGCAAGTTTTATTTCTTCTGTATTAATTTTATTAAAAGAAGCTCGGAAAGTAAAGAACCCCATACACGTTGTACTTTGGTACGAGAGCCCGACTCGAGAGCGAGCCGGATCCGGCAATTTCTCTCCACACACTCGAGCCGTAGAGAAAATATAATAACATATATCGCAACGTTTTTGAAGAGCTCAAAAGGGGGTGGAGACACAATCAGGGAGAGTATCTGCTCGCAAAATAAAAAATTAAAAATATAAAAAAAATAAATTATAATTTATTAAAAATTTGAAAAATATTTCTTGAGTGTGGAAGTGGCTGTGATTAATATTTTAAAAGAATGGAAGTAGGTAGCAGCCAGGAAGGAGCGTCTCCAAAACAATGAAACTCCCAGATATTCGCGACGTTTCGGTCCAAATTTATTTGACCATCATCAGGCAATCAGGCTACAATAGATTTTTATTCAGAATTAACATCATTAATAATTAAATTATTACAATGGTTGTTATTTTTAATTTTTTACTTAGAGTTATCATATGTAAATTTGTATAAATATATTTAATCATATGAAGCAACATATGATTAAATATATTTATACAAATTTACATATGATAACTCTAAGTAAAAAATTAAAAATAACAACCATTGTAATAATTTAATTATTTATTTATTTATAATTTAATTATTAATGATGTTAATTCTGAATAAAAATCTATTGTAGCCTGATTGCCTGATGATGGTCAAATAAATTTGGACCGAAACCTCACGAATATCTGGGAGTTTCATTGTTTTGGAGACGCTCCTTCCTGGCTGCTACCTACTTCCATTCTTTTTGAAAAATATAAAAAAAAAAAATAAATAAAAGGAATTAAAATTTTGATAATTGGTGGAGGCTTCGGCATGGAATATGATGACGTTTCCGTCGCATCTAGCCGACCTTCGTCCGAAACGCACGGCAATTGAAGGCTGACGTTTCTCGGCAGATATGTGCAAGTGTGGGTCGTCTTTCGGCCGAGACAAGAAAATGTAGATTTGGCAGTCTCTCTCCCAGACAATAGCGATTATGATATTCGGGCAGCCCAAAAGCCAGGAAAGGAGAGATCTGATGATTGTGAAGGCTTCACCTGCCAACTGCCGAGTCATGGAGATGCTGACGACCTTACAGCCCGCAAACGAATGATATTTTTTCTGTGTCCACGACCAAACTCCTCTCTCTAGCGGCCAAAAAAATTTAAAAAAAATTCTCTCCCGGACTCAGGTTCATGGGATAGTTGCGATATATTTAATATAATTTATAAACAAAATCTATTTCATCGATCTGCCTTTCGAAATTATTTACTTTTACATTTGGCGTAAGCCTACGTGCGAAGACCTAAAAAATTTTATTTTTAAAATGGAAAAATATAATAATATAGTTCATTTAGTTTGATGTTAGGACTCACCCATCTAGGACTGTATCTATTCAGGAAGGGTGTAAGTAGGTCTAGACTTTGATCGATATTTATCTTTTGAGATCCCCAGAATTCAAAAAAGTGGTTTTCGCGACATGGTCTGTCTGTGTCTGTTCAATTTTAAACATGAAGGAATTGAGCTAGGAGGTTGAAATTTTATATTTAAGTTGAAGAGAAGTTGCTGTTGATGTTATGGAATAGCAAATAAAGAGAGCCTTTGGATGCCAAATGCCGAAAAGGAGACGTTTCGGACAAAATCCTCAGCCCTTGTAGGCTTTTTTTTTTTTTTTTTTTAAACATTCACACTTTTTTTCTCATTCACACACTCATTCACACAGTCTTTTCGGCAAATTAGGCCATTTAAGACTTTAAACGATATCCGTTATTGATTATTAAACATATTGGGGTCCAGGCATTCTTATTTAAGCCATTTGGTATCCAAATGCCTTAAATAAAATCTTCGGACTGCCTGGGGTCCGAAACCGCGACGTTCGGTATAGAAGGCAGACACGCTACCAACTACTCCAAGCCCCGTGGGCCTTGTAGGCTTATAAACTAATTAGGCACACAGTTGTCATTGTTGTTGCGGCACGAATTTGTGCACATGCATATTTTTTTAAATACAAAAAATCTAACAACCCCAACCCCCCCACCTACAATACAAACACCATTCTCTCAAAAAACTTTTTTTATTTCTACACAAAAACATCAATAAAAAACCCAATTTCCTCATTATTCAATTAAAAATTATTCATTATCATAAAAAAATATTCAAATCAAAATCAAAACTAATATACCTTATTCTGACTTCAAAAAAACCACATTATTTTCTATTTTGACAAAACCACCATATATCTCATCAAAAATACTCTTAATATTACATTTCATACCTTTACCCATCGGGAAGTCTTTTGAAATTACATTAATTCCGAAATTTCAAAAAAACCACATTAGTTTGTCTATTTTGATCAAAACCTCCATATACTCATCAAAAATGATCCTTAATATTACATTTCACACCTCTACCCATCGGGAAGTCTTTTGAAATTACATTAATTCCGAAGTTTCAAATAAATACCACATTATTTTCTATTTTGATCAAAACCACCATATAGCTCATCAAAAATGACTCTTAAATTACTTTTCACACCTCTAGCCCATCGGGAAGTCTTTTGAAATTACATTAATTCCGAAGGTTTCAAATAAAACCACATTATTTTCTATTTTGATCAAAACCACCATACATCAAAAATGACTCTAAGTATTACATTTCCACCTCTAGCCCATCGGAAGTATTTTGAAATTACATTAATTCACGAAGGGTTTCAAATAAAGTACCACATTAGTTGTCCATTTTGTAAAACCAAACTCACAATTTCGTCATCAAAAATGACTCTTAAATATCAAATTTCCCCTCTCTCTCGGGCCCCCAGTGGCCTAAGGTTAATAAACATTTATAAAACTTTAAAAACAAGCGAGTGTCAATGTTTCGTGAGAGTCTATAAGATAATGACTCCTTTTCGGCATTTGGCATCCAAAGGCTCTCTTTATTTGCTCCATCTGTACTTGCTCTATTTCATTTTATATTTAAGTTAGACACGTTCCTGGGGCGTGAAAATAAGATTTTAAGGTGCGCGTCTCGGGGTGCTAATTTTGGGAGTTTCCAGCGACCACAATTTTGAAGCTATCGACCTCAAATTCTTTTTAAATTAAAGCTATTTAAAATATCTACAACTTATAGAAGCTCTTTTTTTGATTTTCGAAAAAATAATTTTTTTTTTTAGATTAATCTCATTAAATAAATGATATTTTAAAAAAAGGAGCTCTATAAGTTGTAGATAATTAAATTAGTAATCATTGTGTAAAAAAATAATTAATTTTCTACCCTTAATTAATTAGCTGAAAACTTTAAAATGAAATGGAATAAATCCTATGTATCTCTTGCTGCCTCGAGTAACTCGATAGTCAAAAGTGTTCTAACGACTTTTCGAGACGCGCACCTTAATCAAAATCGGAAAAAAGTACTTTACTGATGTAGTTTTTCAGTTTTTTCGATTTTCTCAAAATTCGCTCCAAGTATTTTTTTTTAAATTCATAAAAAATTATTTTTTAAATGCTCTTCAAAATGTATATTCTCATTTTACCATTGAAATCTTCTGAAGACCACTTTACTCTAGTACTTCATAAAAAAGATAGGAGAAATGGTAACAAAATATAAATATTTTCTATACTTTTAAATTTTACATCTTGAAATTGGAATGTACCGTACTGTCGGAAACTAAATATATGTCGACACAACCATGGGCGTACCCAGCGAGGGGCAGGGGGGCAGCTGCCCCCTCCCCTAGAAGCAACAAAAAAAATTAAATGTTTATAAAGTGATGAAACGAAACAAAATTGGTGGTTGGCGACGGGGAATGATTCTTTTTGTTAGGACTCGAGGGTTTTTAGGCCTTTAATTCTAAGGCTTTACCCCTCTATATAAAAAATAGCTATGTCACAATCTGGACGACCAGCCCCCCTGACGATCATGATCTGACCATGCCCCCCCCCCATAGATTTGATCCTGGGTACGCCCATGGACACAACTTTAAATCAATTAAGATAGCGGCTGTTTTTCTATAGACAGGAGAAGGAGCAGGTGCAGCCAAAAAAAACAAAAGTCTCCGATTTAATACAATTTAATGAGACATTTCGAGTGAATTTCATCTACCCATCTTCAGTCCTTCAAAATTGTTAAAAGTCCCGGAGTTGGTCAATAGGGCAATACATGTAAATTTATGTATCATATTTAGTGAGAATGATGATCATTCTCACTAAATAAATGCGATGGCTCACATCGCCAGGACATATGATACATAAATTTCTCACATTATTGAAATCTTCGGAGGCTTTTGTTTTATGGCTGCACCTGTTCCTAAGTCTAAGAGCTCTTCGACCAGCACACCAGATTTTTTATATATTTTGTTTTTTCTATTATACTGCAGTGGCCCCCCCCCCCCCCCTGGTGCTTACACCCTTCCTTCATTTAGTTTGTATGCTTATTGTTTAACCCAGGTATTTTTCTCTTTTAATCTTTTAAAAGCTCTGGGTCTATCTATTTATCTATTGAAATTTCTATCCTAAAAATTTGTGTATATATAAACACCAAACAAAAAAACGTTTACTTCCGAAACCCTATCTACCTGATTCAAAATGAAATTCTTTCTTAATCCGTTAAGTGCAAATAAATGATAATTACACATACATGAAATAGAAGTTACTGTTTTTATTTTTCTACCCTATGTCCATCATTTAAATTTAAAAAAAAGTCCATTTCACCAATCTGCTTTTCAAAATTATTTATTTTTACACTAGACAAACATGCGGGGACCTAAAAAATTTTATTATCTAGATTAGTTTTTTTTTTTTTTTCCCCCCCCCCCCCCCCCCCCCCCCCCCCCCCCCCCCCCCCCCCTAATAAAGGGTTTTATCCAAAAAAAAACACGGCGCCCGGGGCCCAACCCCCGACGTTTGGGTAGGGCCGCCCCCCTCCCCCCCCCCCCGAGGGCTCTAGATTAGTTATTGAATGTATTTTAATTAGTAATTTAGATATTTTTATTTACTACCAGAAGCTTTATGCCGGCTCAAACTCACAAATGTAAACTACAACCTCAGTTATGAGTCAAAGAATCCTGATTATTAATTAACTATTGTATTGTATTTAGAGCTTTGTTTGAAATAATTGGAAAATTGGAATTTTCAAAGAGCTTCTTATAACACTAGTCATTAGACAATATTTATAGTTGAATATTACTATCTAATTCAAATTAATAAGCCTTTAAAACTATTTTTTATTTAAAAAAAGGATTATTTGTTATTTGTATTAGTTGCTATTTTTATAAAGATTATCTTTTAATAACAGAATGAAATATATTATTTTTACTAACAATAAGTTAAGTGAATAAAATTTAACATTTTTTAAATGAATTTTTTAAAAACTCTATTGATTATTTATATATTTATATTTTGTGGGGCCGAAACCAAGGACACTCCATTTTTGCATTCCTTTTGCTGTTATTACATCAAATTCATTAAATCAAATCAAAGTATGCACAATTATTGGACCACTGCGAAAGTGAAATGTCTCCGAATATGAAGTCGACTCATGACAATCACCTCGCATTTATTTAGAGATTTTTTACTTAAATAAAAAACAAATTGGAAATAAAATATACATATCGAACTGTTATCTTTTCACCATGTCAAAAAAAAGCCCAGGACAGCGCCTGATTATAGTAAAAATAAAAAGGGAAAATCAATAAAAATATTTTTAAAAAGACTGTAACTTATTAAAATTTTATGAAATTCATTAAAAAAACTCATATATAGAACTGTTATCTTTTCATTGGAATCTATCATATTGAAATCATGTCAAAAATTCGATGTCGAGATTTTGATGGATATACACGTTTTGAGGTATCCTGAGTCCAAAAAAGTGGTTTTCGCCACATGGTCTGTCTGTGAAAAATTTCTCATTAAAAAGAACTAGGAAGTTGAAATTTTATATTTAAGTTAGGCACCTCCCTGTGTTCATGAGAAATTTTTTCGCAGACAGACCATGTTGCTAAAACCACTTTTTTGGGCTCAGGAGATATCAAAACGTGTATATCCATCAAAATCTCGACATCGAATTTTTGACATGATTCCAATATTTTCTCTCCATATATTAACATATACAGGTATGAGAAAGTAAAAAGTTAGCATTAAATAAATAAAATATGGCGATTTAGAAAAACAAATTTTACAACGTTACACGAAGCTTTTGAACAAAATCGGCCAAATAATACTAGTACTTTACTGATGCATTTTTTCTATTTTCTCAAAATTTGCTTTAACGATTTTGATTAAAATTCAAAAATCAATTATTTTTTAGATGCTCTTTCAAATGTATATTCTCATTTTGCCATTGAAATCTTTTGAAGACCAATTTAATCTTGTACCGTACTCTCGGAACCTAAATATATGTCGACAAAAAATCTGGTGTGGCAAGCACAATACACAATTTTCTCTTGCCTAAGTTGTGTGCTGTGCGACCAGTCACACCAGATTTTTTCTTATAAATTCATTTGTGGTCATCATAAATTTTCAAAGTAAGTTGCAGAGATCCTAAATAAATAAATAATCGTCTCATGTTATTTGGCATAACCCACCCACCTTTTATCAAATATAATTTTTTTTCAATCTTTGGACTGGACTATTTTCTTTAAAGACCAAAAAATACCACCACCACCACCCACCTTACTACCTATCAGCTACCTATTTCATCCCCCTCTATTGAGTGGGAGGAGCTAAACATTTCTCCCTCTCTTACCCCTACCATTCAAAACTTAATGTTTTTTAATATTTAAAACAATATTTTATATAAAAAAAATAGAAAAAAATTATTTAGATTTAATTAAAATGTATTAATATTAATATAAGATAGATATAATAAAGAAAATAAATGATTTAATTAAAGAAATGCCGGCTTAAAAAGTGAAGCTTGTTCGTAGTTCATATTTTGGCCGCTGCTTGTCAGGAGAGCAGAGCAGTCCCAATTTGAAATTACATAAACCCATTCGTCCCTTGACTGTCATTATTGTGAACGTGTTTGGGGCTCAAGAAGGACTTACTTCAATATTTAGTGAAGAGAGGCTCCCTGATATCTTTAAAATTTATTTTATATCGTCCACTTTACCCATCAGTTGACAGTTGTTTTTATTTCATTCTCATCAGCTCTTATATTTGAAATTGAGCTGTCAAAACATTGCAACGTCAAAATTTTATCAATAGTTTATTGTTGATACTTAATTTATTTTAATTTTTTTTTTTTTTTTTAATTTAAATTAAATTCCCAATTTTTTTTTATTTAAATTTCATTTTTTTATATTAAAATCGACCTTGAATTACGAAGAGGGCACGATGAAGAACACTGGTGAGTACATTTGCATGTTTCATTATATATTAATATTAGTTTAATAATGTTTCAAATTGGTCTCTTGTCTGAATTTGCAAAAATTTTAAGACAGGTCTGTTGAAAGGTCCGTGTGAGACATGAAACACGTGGTTAGCCATTAAAGCATGGAAGCATGGCGGGTCGGATCTGGGCGCCACTTTGAAACGCCACATGCGTATGTCAAGCGACATATATTTCTACTATTATCTTGGTTAATTCAATTGTCACACTTAATTTATAACGTATATTTTACATTTCATAACATATATTAACTTATTTTACCAATTTAAGATGTATTAAATGCGAGACATATTAGCTAATGTCAGCCAGTGAATTTGGTTACTTCTCTGACACTTTCAGCCATGCTTTTTTTTCAACTCATGAATCGTCAGCGTTGCATGACAAAGTTGTATTAAACATAGATTAAATTGATTCAAACCCAATTTTCGATTATCTTAACATATTTTTGTTCTAAAATCACTTAAAAATCATAATTCTTTCAGTGGCTCGTTATTATTATCCAAAATAACACCATTTTGCCTAATAAATAAATAAAACTTTGTATTATTTCTTCAATATGTGACGCTAAATTTTTTTTTTAAATCTTTGGCATTTTAGTAATCAAGTGACCTTTGCGTTTTCTAAATGTTATTATTTCATTATTTTTATAAAACCAGATCTTTATTAAAAATCTGTTAGTTTTTTTTTTTTTAATTCAAAATAATGCTTTTTGAACTAATAAAGATCGCTTTAAAAAAGTAAGCGTCACCTCTAGGCTAAAGCTTCCATTAAAAATTGTTCATATTTTTTTTTTTTTTTTCGTTGAATAAAGAATTAATCACGTGTATCATGCGCTGTACATTTATACTGAATTAACTGACTGAATGTTATTTCTCGAAACGGGCTCACTTATACACAAAAATTATAATAAAAAATTTAACTAATATTTATTAACTCACACATCTGAAACAAAAACCTAATAAATCTACTTCTTAGGCGAGATATTCCAAAGATTTTTTGTCTTTATTTTTTTTTTTTCATTGGTTTTTTATTGGTTTTCGGCCCGCAGTCATACAGCCACAGTTACAATCTGTATACATCCACAAAATACACAAATACAAAATACAATAAATACAAAATAACACATTACCAAATACAATAAATACAAATTACATCTTATAAAATTTTTTGTCTTTAAAGAAAAATTGAATTTTGATAGTCATTAAACTAAAAGAAATAAAAATATTTATTTAGGCTCTGAGGGCTATACCTCTCATCTTCTTCTTCTGTCCTCGCCCTTATTATTCCCGCGGTGCGGGGTCGGCGGATGCCTTTCATAATGAGCCTTAATATGGTGATTAAAAAATTATCTGAGTTTAAGGAATACAATTATTAAATAATACATTCTTATTTCTTATTAAATTTAAATTCTACATATACTTATATTTACATACATTTTATCTACATTACACTATATACAGTAGCCTATTATCATCAGAGGAAGTTGAACAAATACTTTTTTTTGTTTTTAAAAAAATTCCAAATCAATCTGGAGAATAAAAACCAGCATTTGATATCATCTTTTAATTAGTAGATATTTCGATATATTGATCTGCATCTGATCCAGCGAAAATCTCCCAATTCTAATCCTTTGTGTCTGTTAATTGGAGGTGATATTGTCTCCACTCTCCTACTTCAGGAGTCTTTGGGAATGTTGAATAGTTTTTTTTGCGACAAGCGGATTGATTTCCAATCAAATTTGGATAGAAATTGGTAGATTAGAATTTACAATCACTCTTTCATCGCCCGGAACTCGTTTTGTCCATTGGGTACGACTTTGTCGGGTTCCATTCCCCCCGGCGGGCTTTGGCCTCGCGAACTTTTAATAAGCCACACGCGCTTTGTGCTGGCTATAAATAAAAATACCTGCCTGGTTAAAAAAGAGCCGAGTCGTCCAAGGAGGAGGTGGAGGTCTCCGACATACAAATTCGAATTCCTCCCTCCCCGACGTGTCATTTGATTTTTATTTTTTTAATATTCAGAAATATCAACAATCTCACTTCATAAATCATTCAAATAATACAAATTTTTATATACACTGATGGGTTCTTAATGTTAATTATTTTAATAGACTATAAATTCTTAATATGATTTTTTTTTTTTACTTACAAAACTATTTTCATTTATTTGCCATTAAAATTTTTTTTCTAACAATTCACGCAATATGAGGTGAAAGAAGCATTGACAGGGATATTTGTTGCTGTCTCTCTTATAATTTTTCCCTTCAGAAAATTTTCAATTTGAACCTACTGTATTTACATTTTTCTCAAAATATTTTCTCAGTAACGATAAATAATAGGTTATATATATCTGGCTATATTTACATTCTCCTACCCTATATATGATATATATCGAGAGAAAGTATTGAGACCATGTCAAAAATTCGATGGAAATATATCTTTTGATGTACTTTTTCCAGTTTTTTTCGATTTTCTCAAAATTTGCTCCGATTTTGATTAAAATTCAAAAATCAATTATTTTTTTACATGCTTTTTAAAATGTCTTCTCATTTTGGCCTTGAAATCTTATGGAGCACACTTTATTCTTATAAGATAGGAGTAATGATTGCCATGGTTAACAGAATATAAATTGTTTTCCCATTTTCATTAAAATTCATAAATCAACTATTTTTTACATGCTCTTTAAAAAGTGTATCAATAAAATTTTTCGTAAAAATTGTTTGAAGTACACTTTACTGAGCAGTGGCGTCATTTGGGGGGAGGCAGGGGGGGGCATTTGCCCCCCCCCCCAAAAAGCTCTGATTTTTATAAAATTTTATATTATTCTAAATAAAATACTCCAAAATACATCTACGAGTATACAAATTGTACAAAATTAAACAATTAATTAAATTAAAAATGTTTTGGCCAAATTTGAGTACCCGTTTGTAAGTAAATTTTAAGAAAAAAAAATGTTTGCCCCCCCCCAAGAAAAAAATTTGCCCCCCCTAAGAAAAAGTTGAAATGACGCCACTGTTACTGAGGTATTTCAGATTTTTTTTACTTATGAAATACAAATGGTCAAATTTGGAAATAAGTTGCTATGGGAAACTAAATATATCTCGACACAAAAAATCTGGTGTGACAAGCCCGGTACACAACTTTCTCTTGCCGAAGGGTAAGAGAAAGTTATGTGCTGTGCGACCAGCACCACCAGATTTTTCTAGTTCTATTTATTTTAATATGATATGTCTTGATTCGGATTAATTAGAGGAAATAGAGGAAATTTCGGAGTAGATCCAATGCCCGGGGGCCACGTTATTTTTTAACAATCAACAAATAAAATATAATTGCAAAAATTGCTAAATTTTTTTTTTTTTTATTATTTACTTCCCAATTTGTAAGGTTTTTGGGCTAATTTTTATGAATTCCACTTAGTTAAGCTTAAGATAACTCTAAAGATAACATTTTTTGGATTTGTAAAGAATATTCATCCTGAAAGAATAGGGCACTTAAGTCTTTAGGATCATAAACCCTTTTCCGTTTAACAAAAGTACAAAAAAATAAAAAAAATATTTATTTACATTCTTTTTCAAAGGTGAATTCAATCTGAAAAATATTTGTTAACAAAATAAACTCAATTTAATTATATACAAATATTTGAATAATAATTCATTATTGATGGCTATCATTTTTAACATTTTATTTCCAGCCAAAATAAATAAAAAAAAAAATAAAAATAAAAAATCTTTTTTCTTAAAGTTTAACAACCTCGGTCTTTGGGTCTCAGGTATTTTCAATCATTAGTAGAACAAACAAATTTCAAAAAATAAAATTTGGGTTTATGGATATTGTCCCTCATTAGCTTCAATTTTTGACAATGGCATTTTAAGCCTCTCACTTTGATTTTGTCATTTTAAAAATATTCTTTCAAAAAATAAAATTTGACCTTTTGGATATTGTCACTCACTATCTTCAAATTTTGACAATGACGTTTGTTCAGCTGTCAACTTTGATTTTCTCATTTTAAAAATATCCTTCTAAGAATTATTTTAAAATAACCCTTGTCCCTTGTATTGTTTTTAATCTTTAAAAAGGTTTCTGTTTAATTTTCCTAACTTAATCCTTTTGTCTTTTCAAAAAGCAACTGCCATTCACCTTTGGACCTCATACTTAAGCCTAAAATAATTGATTTCAACAAATTTTTCTTTTATTTTTATTTGAACGAATCATGTCTACCACGTGTTCACTAAATGTCTAGTCAAAATAAAAAATAATTTTAATTTTTAAGAATTTTACCTGAGATGCCGAAAAAATTACAAATTTATTTTTATTAAAGGATAAAATAAAGGTAAAGGTTTCTAAAAAATGCATTAGTCGATGCATATCTTTTAGAATAATTCCGCATGGCTCAATACTAATCGTCTATCTTTGTACGGTAGCCCTGACCTCTCTTCTCTCGAGAACAAGGGCACTCTTATTGCTCCAATCAACTGATTGTGCTTTGCTTATTAAAAATTTTTTAGAATCAAAATATACGGGCCCCTATGATATACTTGGATTTTAAAAAATAATTTAAGAAAAAAATTCATAATATACAATCATAGGCGCCGGAACTGGGGGGGGGGCAGGGTACATTGCCCCCCCCCCTGGCATCCTACAGGGGGGGGCAGAGGGGGGCAAAATTTCTTTTTTATTTTTATTTTTAAAAATTATATATTTTTACTTTTGAAAAATAAAATCTTCTAAATTAAAAAAAATCAAAAGAGTAAGAAATTCATTTTTTTCCAAATTTTTGATAAAATCACTTCCAAATTTTTTAAAATTTTAATTTTATTAAAATTGTGATTTTATTTAAAATTTTTAAAGTTTTATAGTAGATTTGTTTTTGTTTTATACTATTTGAACAAATTAAATTATTTTAATTTTCTAAAAAAAATTTTTTTGCCCCCCCCCCCCTGAATCAAATTCGTTCCGGCGCCCCTGTATACAATACAAACACTGGGATTTATGTACGCTTTTCAAAGTTAGCACTATCAACAATAAATTCAAAAATAAAAGCAAATATTAAACCAGGAACTTTGCAGCCAGGAGATTAAATAAAAATATTTTATTTAAATTTTATTCGCCGACGTTTAGGTCGTCAATCACGACCTTCATCAGGGCAAATATTGTCAATTATACAAGATCTTAGGTATATTAATATTCATTGCAATCCCAAACAATTTCTTTTTACTTTGATATGTCATCAATGATTATTGAATCAGAGACGCCGAGTAATAAGTAATAGATAATTTTTGTGTATATAAAAGTAAAAAGAAATTGCAATGAATATTAAAATACCTAAGATCTTGTATAATTGACCCTAATGAAGGGCGTGATTGACGACCGAAACGTTGGCGAATAAAAATAAAATAAAATATTTTTTTATTTAATCTCCTGGCTGCACAGTTGCTGCGAATCCTGATTAAATCTCCACAACCATAAAACATTTACTGCAAATATTAAATGATGAAACATTTGTACCAAGGGTCGCGGATTCGCATCCCGTCCCATGCAACAAAAATTTATTTTATTATTGTACTGGCTACCAGTTCAATTTAAATAAATACATTATTGGAAGAGAACTCATATGCGCACAATTACACCCACTCAATTATCACTTTTCAATTCAAGTTCAAAATTAAATTAAAAAATATTAAAGAAATTTTTAATGTCGTATCGATAGGAAAGTATAGATACCATTAAAGTATTGGAAGAAAAGTATCGATACCAGAAGTATCGAGTATTTTTTTAAGTATGAGTATTTTTCTTTTTAAGTCTTTCCATCATCTTAGGCTCATAACGTCGATTAAAGGGCACTCCGGAAGATCAGTGCGATATAGAGTATCTAAAAAATAATTGATTTTTGAATTTTAATAAAAATCGTTAGAGCGAATTTCGAGAAATCGAAAAAAACTGAAAAAATACATTAGTAAAGTACTAGTACTCTTTGGCTGATGTGATTGAAATTTCTCAAAATACTTGCGACATAGGTACTTGACTTAAGTATAAAATTTAGGCATCGAGAGTTTTTTCGTTTTTGAGTAATTCCCATTAACCCACATTTGTTGATATTTCACTTGAAATTAATTTAATTTATTGTGAAAAAATTTTAAATTTCAAGAAGATCGATTCCAGTTAAAATATCAAAACATAATGTTTATGTAAATTTCTCTGAAAGAGATTTTATTGCTTTTAAATGCCTGTTTTATTGCTTTTCTTAAAATTGCCATTATAAGGAGGCGATTCCCTTTTAGCTTGAATTTACGTCATTTTCACAATCATTTGAATGAATTTCAACTGAAATATCCAAAAAAATGGGGATTAAATTAAATAACTCAATAAGGAAAGAACTCTCGATACTCAAATTTTATACTTTAGCTAAGTATTCATGTCCCAAGCATGGGCAGGAATTTCATTCCAATCGACCAAATAGTACTATCAGGGCCGGCGCAAGCTATTCTGCCGCCCTAGGCAAGATATTTTTTTTGCGCCCCACTCCCCAAAAAAACTTTAAAAATTTAATTTGCCGCCCCCTCCTTAAAATTTTCCCCGATCTCAAAAACTTTTCTTTTTTTTTTGCGGAATCAAAATTTTTTCCCGTGTGCCGCCCGCGGAACATTTTCTCTTGCGCGGAACCAAAATTTTTTCCGTCCGGGAAAACATTTTACCTTTTTTTAGAGACACAAAATTTTTGCCGCCCCCGGGTCCGAAAATTTTTCCGGGTGCTGCTTGCGGGACCAAAATTTTTTTTATTTCTCCCTTTTTGCCGCCCTAGGCGGCCGCCTAGTTTGCCTAGTGAGCGCGCCGCCACTGAGTACTATAGTACTTTACTGATGTATTTTTTCAATTTTTTTTTCTCACAATTGGCTTTAACGATTTTGTTTAAAAATCAATTATATTTTAGATGCTCTTTAAAATGTATATTCTTACTTTGTAGACTAAATTGTTTCAAGCCCTCTTTACTTATGTACTTCACGGGAAAAGTAGATGCCATGGTAACAAAATATTAATGTATGTATTTATATCTTGAATTCTAATATATTGCCGGAAACTAAAGATATGTTGATGCAAAAAATATCGTGTGACAAGCACAGAACACAACTTTCGATTACTGAAGGTAAGAGAAAATTGGCGGAGTGCGAACAGTCACACCAGATTTTTATAGTGCAGGAAAAAAATATAAAAGAACATGCGATATTCTTTTCAGAATTGTAATTAAAATATTAGTGTAATGTCTATATTTTCATATAGCCTAAGATGCCGAAAAGACTTTAAAAAAAATGAATATTTGAATGATGAATGAACTTTTCATTCGATAGCAGCTTTAGAGAAAGTCAATGGGAGGGAGTGAAGCTCTCTGATTTATTTAATGTTATTCTTTAAAGAAAAATTATAAAATTTGCCTATATTACAGGAGCAGCAGCTATTTTGCTAAATCCCTTTATTTGCTGAACAAATCATCATCGCACTTCCCCCACTCCGAAAATAATATTACATTTCATCTTAAAAAAAAAAAAAATTAATTTTTTTTTTGTTTAAAATAATTAGAAGTATCCAGAAAATTGTTTTAATTGCCCTTGGACTTGGAGTAGTTAGGAGTTAGCGTGCTGGTCTTGTATACCAAATGGCTTAAATAAGAATGCCTGGAGACTAAATTGTATAAATTTTTTTTCGTCCTTTTGATTAGTTATCATTTTACAGGAGAGTATTTGAAGAAAATCACATTTAAGATTGAATCTTTTTGATAAATTTCTACCTCTTTTTTTTATATCTTGTTGATTTATAGTTGCATCTTATCTACGATAACACTTGGCATATCAATAAATATGCGGAGGAAGCCTTTCTCGAGATCTTGAGAATTTTTAAGCTCTCTTTTACTAAAAAGTATTCTAAATTATTCATTTTTAATAAATAATTAATAATAAATTTTTTTCTAATTTCATTATTAAAATTTTGAATCTTGTCTTTTTCTTGATTTTACCTTCTGGCCAAAAGAGGGAGACTCTGTCACTGGCGGTCCCAGGATTTTGTTAAAATTCTAAACAATATTTCTTACGAGAAACGACTATCCCCTCCCCCTCCCCGGTTGAGAGGCTAGAGGTGTTGACATATGTCAATATTGTTAGTCTAAAAGCCACGGGGCGTGGGTTTTATTTAAATCATTTAAATACCAAATGTTATACATTTAAAATTTGTATATTTTAAAGTTTAAATCTTGGATGAATTTTATGAGGCACTTAGGCTCACCAAATTAGGCCCTTTGTGCCTGGGAGTTGAGATTTTTTCTACTCTAAGGCCTCGGGTACGATACGAGCGGTGAGCGGCAGAGCGGCAGAGCGAATTCGCTCAACTTTTTTGTACGTATTGGTTTCAATGTATTTGGGTGGCTGCTGGCTAGGATAAGCCTGAGCGGCAGAGCGGCAACTTTTGACGCTCACCGCTCGCCGCTCGCCGCTCGTCCCCGACATTAAATTTCGCTCACCGCCCAGCCGCCGCTCATGAAAATGGCCGCCTTTAACCAAAAAGTGAGGTTACTTTTACTTTGACAGTTCGATATGGAAGCAATAAATTTCACACACATTTGATCTATCAGACAAATTCATAAAGGAAATATGGAATAATATGTTGGTAAATATATTATTAAACCAAGAATTGAACCAATAAGAAAGGCGGTATGTATATTTAATTAATAAAACAAATTATTTAAAGCATAAAAAATTATATTTTTTTAAGGAAAGAAGTCAAAATATAGCACAAATTGCAAAGATTATTTATGATTTATCCTTGTGTGGTGCTTGATGACATTAATATTACTAAATAATCTTATGATAACGATGTGAAGATGGAATTCGACAAAATCAACCCATTTATAATGAGAAGGCAATGTATATGAATTAACACAAAAATAATTTGTTCTTAAATTAATTGAAGAAAACAGGATGTCACAGCGACTCTTGATGAAAGTGAGTGTTGATATATATATATAACTAAATACAAAATATTTTTTTAATATATATATTGTGTGTTAAGTGCTAATAAATATATAAATTAAAAAATAATTTTGTGTTTATATATATATATATATTAACACACCTTCATCAAGAGTCGCTGTGACATCCAATTTCCTTCAATTAATTAAAGATCAAATTATTTATGTGTTAACAATAGCAAGAATTCTTAAATGAAATAATTTGTTCTTGAAAATATTGTTTTAGTAAGAACCTGCAACAAATGCCGAATTGTCAAATAAATTAAAATGCTCTGGAAATTGAAATTTAATTTTTATTACTACAACTCGATAAGAAAGGACCTACCACATACAAAGAATTTCCTGGGCCCCTCTAAACATGATATTTAATTTCTTTTTGTTTGTTAAATTCATTCATTGCATGATAAATGATAATAAAGTGTCAAATATTTTGAAATAGAATTGAATTTTATTTTAATAATTTGAGACTTAATAAATTTGACAGAAAATCTAATACAAAAAAATATATGATAATCTTTCACTTAAAATTAATTATAAAAAAAAAATAATAATATAATACTTGTGATTTTAAAATTTAAATAATTGTATGCTTAATTGAAATAAGATATAGGAATAGATAAAAGGGCTTCTAGCCGACTCGAATTTTCACTTATATTTGAATATTGCGCTCGCTGATTCAATTTGCCGCTTATATCATACACCCCCTGCCCTCTGCCCCCTGCCGCTTTGCCGCCACCCCGCCGCTCACCGCTCGTATCGTACCCGAGGCCTAAGAGGAGACTTGGGCAAATGTTTGAATTATTTGCATCGAGCTGGATTCGAACCCGAGCATTGTTGAGACTTCGAGCTCCGTAATACAGCCGGCTTAGCCATTTGCCTCCTCCAGTTTAAATCTTCCGAATCCAAATGTTATAAATAAATATGCCTGGATCCAAAGATATATCCTAAATGGACCCTGTTACGCATTAGTGTGTCAAGCGCCGCATTGGATTATACTGTATATAATTTTTTTTGACAATTGTGCAAGTAACATTAAATATAAATTTTTTTAGGACATATTTCATAAAAAATACTATTAATTAAAGTATTTGAAACAATATTCAGTGCTTAACACAATTTTTTTGGCGCTTGACACACTAATGCATAACAGGGTCCTAATAATATTTGTATCGTTTAAAAATCTATATGACATGGCCTAAGATGCCGAAAAAAAACCTTAATGATTTTGATAACATATCAAAAATACAGTATAAAACAATTATTATCAACATCTTAAAAAAAACACTCAATTTTTATTTGATATTTTTTAAAATTTTTTGGTCGGTCTTAGATTTTTGTTACTCCTACTTATTAGATAACTTATTAGACTAAAGAAAAATGATGAAGCCAGGATCGAGCGTAATCGAATCTTAGAGAGTTGATTTTGATGGTAATTACACTACGCGGTCTGGTTTCGTAAGATGGATTGTCAAATAATGAATTACAGTAGAATCCCGATATTTCGTGGCTCGATTATTCGTATTTCCTTCTAACCCGTGAGTTCCCAGAGAAAAAAAAAATCCCGATAACTGGTATAGAAACAATGCATTTCAGACTCCTCATTAATTCGTATTTTTTTATGCTCGAGCTCTCCCACATTTTTCTTTTCTTTCTGCAATTCAGACTTCGCATTAACTCGCCATCTCCCTCTAAAGACGATACCGACTGAAAGGGATAATTACATTTAAAAAAAATAAAGGCTGGTGTATCTTTTAGTTTTCAATTCTCTAGATTAAAAATAATGATTTAGGAGAGAAAGCTTTAAAGTTTAATTTTTGCACTTGTTCTTGGAAAAGAAAAAAAAAAAAAACATTTAACAAGCAAGTGTCAAAAACAAAATTTGTACATATTATACCAGTATTTCACTTGTTGTTGAGATTCTTGCTTTATACCCTCAAAAGTTTTGTCTGTGCAGGTTGCCTTTTTTCCCGGGCCTTTTGTTCCAAACCCTCTTTTCCTTGTTGTTTAGCTACAGGCCACTTTATTGCCTTGATGTTCGCCGGAGCCATATGTTTTTATCTTGTTTTTCACTCTTAGAAACATTGATTTACAATCATATTTTTACTGATTTACTTTTCTTTTCTGAATTTCAATTTAAAAGTAAAATCTTTTGATAAATTTATTCTATATAGGTCCTATATTTATTTTTTAATCCTGGAATATATCTTTTCTTTAATAAGTGGCCAGGCCCGGGGTTATATATTCATACGCCTCCTCCTCCCCCATAATCAGGGGGGCCCTAACCACAGGGCTAAATGGGCTATAGCCCCAGGGCGAAACCTTTTGGGGGCGGCAATATCTATATTTTATCGAGTTAAAAATTGAATCTACATTTCTAAACGTAACCACAGCACTGCGCATATTTTAAGTATCGCCACTACAAACTGCAGTGGCGAAAGATCATTTTCAGCAATCAAAAGAATGAAAAATTACTTACGATCTTCTTTGTGACAGAGCAAACTCAATGATTTAAGTATTTTATCCATTGAGAGAGATTTCTTTGATAATTTAAATACTAGTGATATTATTGATCAGTTTGCCAGAGAAAAAGCTCGGAAAATAAATAGGAAGAGGGGCGCGTTATTTCTAGTAGCCCACGGGCGCCGAATTTCTTAAGACGGCCCTGCCCATAATAAAGTTGCTTGAAAGTTTGTTAAAATCACTTACTTTTTTTTTATTTAATAGCTCTCACTGCCGTGATTGATATAATATTGTCAATTAAAGACTACACACATCAGCTTCTTTGTTAATTTTGTCATCACAGTTAAAACACCAAAATTATTATTTGTCTATTGTAATTTTAATAATGAAAATAAAAATGAAATACAAATTTTACATAGAATAATTTTAAGATTCATTCGTCTGTACACCCAAACTTTCACGTATTTTTTTATATATTAACAATTTAATTGGATAAGTTATTTTTTTTGATGATATTACTATAAAAAAATTTCAAATATTTTTGCAGAAATTCTTTATTTCCTTTTATAGCTGTCTCATCGGGGTGGTTCGGAAGAAATTCCTTGGCAACTTCTCCGCCGCTTTTGGCCAACCCCTCTTGTTATTCCTCCTTAAATACCGTTAAGACCCGCTGTTCAGAGCCTCCTTTACATTGCAGAGTCTGTTCTTGTCTCTGATTGGTTGGTGAAAATCTGTTTTGTTAGCGTCCCTCCAGATGGCAACATTTCCTAGCGAAAATAACCAATAAGGGACTTGTAAATTTTAATTAGATTTTTTTATTAAATTTATAAAATTTAAAAAAATCACGGATTTTCAAATTAATAATTAAAGTATGTAGGTATCTCTAATTAGGATTTTAGGAGTTTATTATCCTTCATAAAAGGCATTCCCCTTAAAATTATATGACTTGCATAACACTTTATATATTAATAAGTTCTCTCTAATTAAAACAATTGCATCTAATTAAAATAATAATCCATTTAACAATTGTTTGAATAACTCGTTTATTATTGAGGAAAAATTATTTTCCAATTTTACATGCAATTTCTCACTTTATATAAATATTCTCTCTGTGCAGATTTTATACATAAATATTAATTAGGATATAAATAAATTAGGGTTTAGGCATATTAATTTTTACCATTTGGTATTTAAAAGATTTAAATAAATTCATCGGACTGGCTAGGGTCCGAACCCACTTACCTTGGCCCTGACATTTGTCAATTTCGTGCGACCAATCACACCAGATTTTTTAAGAGACAACCATAGTCCATATACATATTTATAATAATTTCTAGCCAATATAAATAGATTTTTTCTCTCAAGTTGTAAAGGAATAGTCATAGATCGTGAGTCAAGAGCTTTACCTCTGCTCGAATAATTGTTTTTCAATGTTAATATAGGCAATCATAATCACGGTCTTTCATCAGAGAAATCAACAAATTTTAATCTCAATTTGAATTTATTCTAATATAAAATTATTTCCAATGAGTTTAGTGAACTAACTAAATCAATTATACTTGGAAAATGATTAATTATAATAAATTAACATAATAATCACCTTTAAAATAATATTTGTTTTATTAGAGAAATTGCCTCAAGATATGAAATATTTATAATAAATAATTTCTATTTTGATTGAGCCTAAATAGGCGGAATCTTAGTTTTGAATTCCTCATTTCCTCCTCGCTTCAGAAATCATATTTTCCGCAGAAATTTTGCGTGTCTATGGTGCTACTCACCTTTTTTTTTGCAGTTATAAAATTCAATATCCCCTTGGGCCTTGGGGAAGGAGTTAGCGTTGTGGCCTTCAGTATCAAGCGTCACGGGTTCGCATCCCGTCTCAGGCGATTATTTATTTCAATTTAATTGGCTACTAATAAATTGAAATAAATAGAGCCTAAATGGCCTTCGTTGCCGAAAAAGACAAATAAATAAAAAAAAAAAATCAGTATGAATTATTCATATTTGAAAGGAAGATTTTTAGGCAGAATTCATAAAAAAAATGCTAAACTTTTTGATTGTTCTCAGTTTTGAACCCCTAGCTTTTGGACTACCTCCAGATTTGTGTTTGATTATTATTTTTTCTTTTTCTATAATTTATAAAAACAATTAACTTATACATGTTTAAATTAGAAATGAATAAATTTTAATCAATTTTATCCCATAATTCGAGATCGGCATATTAAATTCATAGAAGAAGCAAGCCGATCAGCCCACCGCACGGCCTGACTCTTGATAGACGTTTGATAAGAATTACAAATCGGAACAATTATCGTCTTTTTTCTTATTCTCCCATCTACTTACTCCTGAGTGAAATTTGTTTTAACACTTTTATAAAATATAAAATTTTCTCCCTCGTCGTCATACGTTTATCAATATAAATGGCAATGCTAGTACCGTTAATCAATTTATTTAAAATATTTATGAATATATAATTAGAATTTATAACACTTTTATTTCATTACATTATCTAAATTCTTTATATTATTAAAATTTTATCGATAAGTACATTGCTATGCTGAATGGAATAGGGTCATTAATTAAAGGCTTACAAATTAAATGATTTCTTTCATTATTAAGAATTTCCTGAAAGAACTGATAAGGATATGATATTTCTCTCGATAGTGTAGCATCCGTTATTTGCTGACGAGAAAGTGAAGCAGACACATCTGTTTTTTTTTTTTTATTTATTTATTTATTTTTTTAAGCATGATAGCAAAAAATTTTTGGGTTTTTTTTTATTTTTTCAATAAATTTCAACTATTGTGTTAGAATTGGATAATCTTATGTAAGGCAAGAATAGATGATTCACAATATGAAAATACTTTTCAACTTATACTCTTTGGTATGTAATTTGATTCACTTTTCCATAATTAATTGATCAATTTAAATTTTTCTTTAAATTTAATAAGAAAATAACGCAATTTGTTTTATTTACTAACAAATCAAATTCATTTATTTTTTAATTTTTTTTTTCTTCTTAAAAACATTCACACTTTTTTCTCATTCACCTCACACTCACACACACATTCACACAGTCTTTTCGCAACTCAGGCCATTTAAGACTTTAAACGATATCCGTTATTGATTAATTTATATATATATGGGGTCCAGCATTCTTATTTAAGCCATTTGGTTATTTTTTTTTATTTGATAAAACGGAATTGGAAATGAAAATTAAACTCATTAGATTTGTTTTTAACTTTTTTATTTCTTTTGAATGGCAAAGTAATCACTATTTTAATGTATATAATTGATTAGGGAGGAATTTTAAAAATTTACTGACTTTTGAGATATTCAAATTTAAAATATGAATTTTGCATTAATGCTTCTAAAACAATTTATTTTTGAAATTCTTTTTTTAATTAACTAAATAGGCAGGCCCACCATTAATTTTTTCATAACGCAAAATGAGGGGTGGGAATTTGGTGCATGTAATTTAAAAAAGGCTAATTTTTAAAAAGTTTTTATACCTTTTCTGAGCAAAACTTTTCTTCAAACTCTAATTATTTTTAGGGAAATATTTCACTCCAATATTTTTTAAAATTTTTTTGTAGTCCAAATTTTATCCACCACCTTCCCTATGATTTATACCTGGTTACACTAGTGCTTACAATTGTTAGATTAATTGTATCCAAACACTGAATATGAAAAAATAAAATAAAACTGAATATGAAAAAATAAAAAAAAATATAATATATATCTGAATAAAATTTTTAAACTTTTCGATTAAAAAACAACGCAATCATAATTTTTTTTTTAATTTAAGGTCTTTTTCGGCATCTAAGGCCATTTAGACCCCATCCCTCTTTTATTTCCAATGATTTGTAGTCAATTCAAATGAAATAAATTTTTCTCGCTTAGGACGGGAAGCCAACTCGGGAGCTAGTGTCCTCTCTGAGCCACGGGTCCCGGACAACCAACCATTAAATTATATCTGTTTCAAATTTTTCTATTTAGAGAATAAATTAATACATCGAATTAGAATTTTAATTATGTCTTTAAAGTATGTTTAAAATGTTTTAATTTATTTAAAAAGATTTATTTCTCCGACCTTAGACTCAAGTAATTTGCCATTTTAGATGGAATGTGTTGCTTGTCTCTAAACAACGTTTGATCTTTTCTCGACTATATTTTTGAACAGTCGACATGATTCACGAAGGGATGGATGGATATATCGAAGTGTAATGTTAGCGCCCGCCCTCAGGCCGTGGGGTCATAGGTGATGACATTGAAAACATTTAAAACTATAAAGTTAGAGGACGTGGGCTCACATCAAAGTCAGATACTCTTGAAATATTGATGAATGATTATTTTATAAAAAAATTCAAATAATTATAGGCCTAATCAACGTTTTTTTTTTTTAAAATTTGTTTAAGGTAATTTTCGGTATCTAAGGTCATTTAAATTCCATCCCTAATTATTTCAAACGATTGGTATCAAATTCAAATGAAATAAATTTTTTTCACTTGGAACGGGAAGCGAACTCGGGACCCCAGTCATGAGAAGCTAACTCACTCTGAGCCACGGGTCACGGCCAATGAACGTTTTTTAAATAAAAAATTTCTTAACAAAGTTTATAACGGATTGTGGCTGTTATACAATTGGATTAATGATACAAAAAGAGGATGCAGCCAATAATAAAAAGCATCTGTTTTTGTTAACACTCTTTATTTCGGAACGTTTCGGCTATGATCAACAAAGCCATCTTCAGCCCTCCAAGAGTATATTTTATATTATTAACATACAAAACAGATGTAGTCAAATTAGTTATAATACAGTTCATATGTATTTAGTCGAATGTATTTTTTTAAATTTGCTCTCTTACTCTCTTGTGGGTAATGAAAATTTAAAAAAATACATTCGACTAAATACATATGAACTGTATTATAACTAATTTGACTACATCTGTTTTGTATGTTAATAATATAAAATATACTCTTGGAGGGCTGAAGATGGCTTTGTTGATCATAGCCGAAACGTTCCGAAATAAAGAGTGTTAACAAAAACAGATGCTTTTTATTATTGGCTGCATCCTCTTTTTGTATCATTAATCCAATTTCTTAACAAATATTAAAGTGGTTTTTATCAAAAGTGAAATTATCAATCTAGTATTGGTTTACTTATCTCTTGGACATCTAATTATTTATTTTTATTTTTGCTCTTTTGGCATCTGAGGGGATTTTTATTCGTACATTTAAAAAAAAAATACAAATCTACCGGGCTAGTGGGGGACGTTCCACGCAGTGATTGCTCGGGGTCACCCATCTACCAATATTTGAAAAAAATCTAACTAAACTTGTTGTAAAACCACTTTAAAAATTGTTAGTTTTTGTTTGATCAAAAACGTTTATTTACAATATCTTGCCATATATTAATTTTAATTAGAAATTAATTATATAAGTAAATATTGCAGCCAGATGTAAATAAAGAGCAATTTTTATTAGGGGAATTTTTAATTATAGACCACATTTTGTATTATTTATTAAAAAATATAAATACTGTACAACGTTTCGACTGCTTATTATGCAGCGTATCAAGTGACACCGTTGATAACGGCTACAGAATAAGCAGTCGAAACGTTGTACAGTATTTATATTTTTTATTAAGCTTTAATAAACACAAAGGGCAATTTAATTTTCAATTGCTGACTTTTCGTACACCCGTCGAACTTCTACTTCCTCAGGATATAGCTACAGAGAACTCACATTTCGTATATTTTCCGTAAATATTAATATACCTTTAATATAATAAAACAATTTTTTATTTTCATTAAATACACCGTTTGATTTTTCTATTGTAATGTAAGGGGAGTCAAGCAAATGTTTGATTAGGAATCGATTTGTCTCTGTCTGCCCTGAGGAAGTGAGCGACGGGCTTTAGAAATGGCGGCGACAGAAAATTATTTTTTATTTACTCCTGGCTACAACCTTCCCTCCTTATATAAATAACTACACCATTCTTAAAAACATTTTGGTGTAATTGTACGTTGAGGTTTCGTATCCCGTCTCAAAATGTATTTCAATTGAATTTGGGCTTAGTTCTATTGAGTGTTTTGAAAATTAACATGTTAGTGCACACATTTTCTCATTAGTGTACTATATTATCAGTCTATGTATTGTTTTTAGAAATAACGGTGATCTTTCACCTGCCAGTTATGGTCGATTTATATTTAAGGACCTCTGTTTTGGTTCTATTGATAGATTCCCCTGGAGCCGAAAATACGCTTTAATAAAGGGACGTGACGCTTTTTTTTTTTTAAACTAATATTAATTATTAATTTCCCTCCCAGTATAGTTTTTAGTGTTGTTTTTGTTTTGTACATTTTATCGGGAAACCACGCTTTATAAAGGAAGGACGTTCTTTTTAATATAAATGGAAAGATTATTTCGGGGGGGGGGGGGGAGGACGTTTTGGTGTCTCCGAGGCACTTCCAGGGAGAGTTGTCCAGAATGGATGTCATCCTATCCCGGTTGCATTGTGACTGCTTTAGGCCGCCGGCCTCGGCTCTACTGCTTTCGCTCCTCTCCGCCCCGATGTTAGACCCCGGCTATTTCGGAACCGGCCAAGAAAACGCCCACCCTGGATATATATCGCTTTCTCAGCGGGGCAACAGGTGATCGGCTTCGGGAACATTTATATAAGTGCCATCGAAGTCTCGCCGCCTACTCGAGGCCAAATACCCTCTGCATTATTGTTTCAACTTCAAAATATAAACATTTTTTTTTTTTTTTACATATGCGCCCTTCTGATTCATATTAAATTTGCGGAATCCATTCCCATTATTTTTCTCTATTCCTAGGTGAAAATTTCATTTAATTATTTCCTTACTCTCCTTTTTTTTATATATTTTTCCAATTTTTCACTCCCCAGCCCCCAAGAATCCTCAAACATTTGAAAAATACTCAATGCATTGTTTAGTCTAAGTTTTCTCTTAAGGAACAGATTTATTTTATTTTTATATTGTTATTAGGAAACCATGCAAATCTAGAGGTCCTCACAAATAATTTTTTTCTTGTAAAAATTGCTGTCCGCAATTCAGACAATGTGATAGGAGAGAACTAGAGGCTAGTTTCTTTGGATTAGAAGTTCTTTTTTTTTCCACTCACACAGAGTCTTTTCGGCAACTTAGGCCATCTAAGACTTTGTACGATACTCGTTATTAATCTATATAAATATTTGGGGTCCAGGCATTCTTGTTTAAGCCATCAAAAGGCTTAATTAAAATCATCAGACTGCCTGGGATCCGAACCCGCGACTCTTGGTATAGAAGGCAGGGGTTCTACCAAATACACCAAGCCTGAGGGTGGGCTGGAAGTTTAATTCTATAGAAGATACCTACTGGCTGACTTGTTCTCTTATCAAATTAGCTACCCCTATTTTTTTTAAAGTAAAAAAAAAAATTAAAATAAATAGTTTACTAAAATCACCAACACCTTGGTTTCTTGATGTCTAAATCCCATTTCTAGCAATATTTATTCCATTTTAATTTTGAATAATTTTGTTACTAGCAGTGATTATATAGTAGGAGTATAATTCCGAACTTTTAATTTTCTTCATGAGTAGGATTAATAAACAACAATTATTTGAATGAAGGCATTCGACATATTCGCATTATGTATAAGGTTTATTCTTTTTATTAGTCCATCATTCTCTTGATTATTATTGTATAAAAGATTTTTAATATGTTCCTAAATTTACAAAAAACAAAAATATAAATTGACTAAGAATACTCACTTGACGTCCAACAATTGCTTGCCAAATAAAACAATGAATAAAAAAAAAAACTAATTTTTAATTAATAAATTTTAGAAAAGCTTAAAAGGAATAATTAATTCATGATAGTTCAATAAATAGATTTTAAAAAAATTCATTCATTTAATATTGCTAATTTTATTTCCACAGAACCATATCCAGATGATAACGGCAACGAAGTACCGCGAAAGAAAACACCGGGGAGGAAAGTATTTTACAAAAATTGTAAGTTTTTTTTACCTTCTTTTATTGGGGGACCCCCCCCCCCCGCATTATATTGATATCAGATTTTTTTTTTCATTTTATAAATGATTTTTTTTTCTAAGTTCATGATGAAATTTAATAATTTTTTTCTAAAATGTAAAATCAAATAAGAACACATTAAAATAAAGTTTCGCTTTTAAGATATTAATGCCGGGTTGCAAGAACATATTTAACGGTTCGTTAAACGCTTTTGGTGTTTTAAACCTTCCGCTAAATAATTTTGGGTCGCAAGAACGTATTTAAAGGTGATTGGTTCGTAAAAGCTGTATTTAAACCACTGATTTAAACTAAAGGTTGAAATTCGGAGCTTTAAACTATAAAGTATCCACTAACCCAGGGGCGTATATAGAAATTTTTTTCGGGGGGGCCCGAACTCAAAAATTTTTCTACGGAAAATTTTTTTTTAAGAAACTATATTTTTTCACACGAAATTTTTTGCGGAACATTTTTTCTATTGCGAAACCAAAGTTGTCCATCCTGCGGAAAAATTTGTTGCGCTGATGTCTGTATATCCCTATATATGTATATGTGTTTGGGAAATTTCGGGGGGCCCGGGCCCCCTCGGCCCCCCCCATAAATACGCCCCTGCACTAACCTGATTTGTTTCATTGAAATAAAAAAGAATTTAGTGACTATATTATCAGGGGGGAGAGGTAATATATAAATGCATTAATTTAATTGTTTTCTTTAACGTATTAAGCCATATTATTGCCCTCGGGGCTTGGCGTAGAGGTTAGCGTGCTAACCTCGTATACCAAAAGTCGCGGGTTCGGACCCCAGGCAGTCCGATGATTTTATTTAAGCCACTTGGATACCAAATGGCTTAAATAAGAATGCCTGGACCCCATATATGTATATTAAATCAATAACGGTTATCGTAAATGTCTTATATGGCCTGAGTTGCCGAAAAGACAGTGTGAATGAGAAAAAAGTGTGAATGTTTAAAAAAAAAAAAAAAAAAAAGCCATATTATTAATTGTTTTAGATATTCATCTGATGAAGATAAAAAGTGAGGTTATAGTATATTCCAAGTTTCTGTATAATTTAACATCTGAAAGTCAGAGCAACCAACGTATTTATTATTTTTATTTTACGATATTTAAAAATTTGAACATTTTTTGTTATGTAACCTAATATTAACAATTAAAATTTAAAGAATACAAATATAATTACTATTCTTATTTATTTTATAATTTTGGTACTATTATAAATTATACAATTTGACAATTCTCCAAACTACATAGAAAGCTATCATTTTCGGTGGCCCAATCGTTTTGCATCTATCTATATCTATATACCTTAACAGTAGGGAATAGTTAACGGTTTCTTTAAAGTTGCTTCAGCAACAGCCTATAATTTTAAAGCCCAAAGCGATGTTTACTAACAGACTTTTAAATATTTACAGAATTGTTTTCTTGCAACCCGGCATAAGTGAATTTAGGAACTTACGTTAGTTTAAAAATCGGATCTATAATAAAATATTTTGAAAGAGATTAAAAAACAAGAATAAAATGCACCCAATGTAATTTCTTTATGGAGATTCAGCCCACGGCTAACGTTTCGATCCTAGGTTTGGACCATCATCAGAGCTTGACTGCATTTATACTTTCCTTTGCCTTTTTGACACAGCCCCAGCTCTGAAGATGGTCCAAACCTAGGATCGAAACGTTAGCCGTGGGCTGAATTTCAATAAAGAAACTACATTCGCTGCATTTTCTTCTTGTTTTTTTTTTTCATCTTTTTCAACATCTATTCTACAGTCATACATCCCTCTGTTACATAAAATAAAATACTTCTCTGTATCACAGTTTCAGACGATAGTGACGAAAGCTCATCGCCTCCACGAAGGCCTAATATTAAAGGATTTAATTACAAAAGAGGTGAGTTTTTTTTTCTTACTTTCTATTATCTTATATATTATAATAAAACATATCAGAAAATAATTTGAATCGAAGAAAGTATAAAGGGTACAACTTATTCTAAATTTCATTCAAAATACCCTTTCTACATTATTCTATTAAATATCTAAAAAAATTCGGGGTTTATCTATATAGCACAGTAATTTTAAAATTATGAATTTAATTTAATCATATATCAAATAAATATTCATTAATTATTTTTATGATTTATTATTACTTAAACTCATATAATTATAGATAAATATCCGTGTTCGTATTAGTATAATAGTATGTTTACATAAACACTAACAGAGGCGCCGTAAAATCTTATATAATCGCTTGATTGATAGCTTATCTTTTCAATCGAGGGGATATATTTTATTTAAAGATATCATATTCCGAATATATAGGTATAGTACCTATTGAGATAATTAAATATTTATGATTTTATAGGGAAATTAAACTGGGGGAATGGAATCAACAAGTTCCCATCATCTCAATAATTTTTTAACCTTTTTTTTACTCCATCAATAACATAGGGGAATAAAAAAATAACTTTTTTTTTGTTGCCGGAGCTATTCCTGAATATTTGGGTAGCGCTGATTCCAAAAGTGCCATCGGTTTTGTCCCATCACATCTAATTTTAGAGAAAATTAAATTTTAATAGAAAATGTGCTCTAAAGCGACTCTTATTTTGAATTACCTGGATTTTTTAAGGTGGCAACCCTTAAAAAATATGTAGAGAGTTATAATACATATGAATTTTAAGTTTCAGCCCAATCAGAGGTCATTTAGACATGCCGCAAACGGCTAAAAGTTTAGAAAAAATCGAATTTTTTAAGTTTTTTACAAAAATTATTCAACTTTGAAAATCTGTTAATAATTACCGAAATTATAAACAAAACAGTTATCAAAGTCTGGTTAAAAAAAAAAAAAAAAAAAAAACAAAAAAAAAACACTTCGGCTGCCTATCTTTTAGGCGCTTTGCTTATAGGAATAAACAACTATTAGGCCTATATATACTGTATATTTTTTAACTATTTTGTTAACAATTGCGTTAATAATTAACAGTTTGATATTTAGGATTCTTCTTTTATTTGGGTATCTAGTAATTTATGTTTCTAATCAATAAATCGATAATTTTTTTACCTGAATTTAATTTTTTCCACTTGGTTGATTACCCAACACCATTCTTTTTAACACGATTATATAGGTAGAAAATTTAAATTATAAAATTTTTCAATAAAATAATTTTTACATAAAATAATGTTAATATAATCATTTTGTTCTTAAAATATTTACTCCTACAAACATACTATACGCGCGTCTGAACCAACTTATATTGATATTTCTTATTATTATTTCCTGGGCCGTGGCCAAGGAGGGATATGGGGGTCCAAACCCCGCCCCTCAAAAATCTCGAAAAATTATGTGTTAAAATCTTTGAATGCTGACTGAAATCATAAACAATAGTTCATTTTCTTTAAAATTTATTCCTTTGGGAAGGTGGTGAGGGGGGGGGGTTACCCCTCGGATCATCCAATTCCAAAAAATTTTCAGGCTGAAAAAAAAAATTTTTATAACAATATAGGTAAAAGAAAGTGGAAGTTGCATAACTATTTGTTGATTATTTTTTTATTTATTTATTTTTGAGCATTTTGACTTATCTACTTAGCCTATATTTTTTTAAAATCTCATTCTCTTATGATTTGCCTTTAAATTTTAAAGCCCTTGATAGGTTCTCATCTTTAAAGTCCGTTTAATATAGGCATTTTCCTAGGATTAGTTTGGTGATTGATAAAAAAAAGTTTTTATCGCAATTTTGTGGAATTTATTTGATGCCCATTTAGATATCAAAATATTAGCATTTGCTATTTACTATTTATATAAGATACTAAAATTATTTAGTAATTCTGCATTTTGTTTACCGTTATAGATAATACATTTGTTCTTCAAATAATTTTATATTTTAAATAAAATGAAATGAAATTAAAAAATTAAATAAACAATATTTCTACTTAGCCATACTGTGCCGTTATTTAGGATTATTAATTTACCAAATTTTTTAAAAACATCTTTTATTTAATGTGATTAATCTAAAAAAAAAAAGTTTTTTTTCGAAAATCAAAAACAGGACTTCTATAAGTTGTAGATATTTTAAATAGCTTTAATAAAAAAAAAAAAAAAATTGAGGTCGATAGCTTCAAAATTGTGGCCGCTGAAAATTCTCAAAATTAGCACCTAGAGACCTTAACAAATTCATTCATTTTGTTAATATTGTCAATTATGTTCCCACAGGCACAGACACACATTCAGACGACGATGCCGACGAAGTGCCCAAAAAGAAAATTCCGAGGAGAATTTTTAGTCAAAAACGTGAGTTTTTTTTACTTACTATTTATTTATTATTGGTTTGGTTTGATAGGCTTGATCAATTTTTTTTTTTTCATCTTATACGGATATTATAAATAAGTAGCGATGAAAAGTGGCTGTAGACTTTGAATTGGATATAGGAGACGTAGCAGCCAAGGAAATTAAATAAAAGACTGATTTAATTATTAAACGTCGACGTTTCGGTCGTAAATCACGACCTTCGTCAGGATTTAATCGTCATGATGAAGGTTGTGATTTGCGACCCGAACGTCGACGATTAATAATTAACTTATAAGTATTTTATTTAATTTCCTTGGCTGCTACGTCTCCTATATCCAACTTATAATTTTTTTTTTTTTTATTTAATTCATGATGAAATATTAGTTGATAATTTCAACAACGATTCTTTCTCAAAAAACTAAACTTTTTTACTAACAGTAAAAAAATGTTTTTCTAAATTGTAAATAAGAATTTAGAAAAGTAAAGAAGAGAATTTTTTTCTAAATTGTAATAAGAAATGAAGTATCATTTATAAGACATTAAGTGACTTACTTTAAAAATCGAATCTAAAATATTTCTCTGTATTATAGGCACATTTCCAGAAGAAAGCCCCCAAGGTCCCCGAAAGGGTAGGCCTACTTCCAAAATAGTGTATAACGATGAAAACGGTGAGTTTTTTATTTTTATTTTATAGACCTTTTTTTTACCCACAATAAAATAATTTTTTCTAAAATTTAAAATCATTTATATGACATTAAATCAGGGTCGGATCTAGGGGGGAGGGGGTAGTGGGTGCGTGTGCCCCGGGAGGCAGATATCAGGGGGGCGGCAATTAAAGAAAGATTTACTAAAAAAAAGGTAAAATGATATGTATTTTGTATAGAAAATTTTAAGGAGGGGCGGAAAATTAAATTTTGCCCCCCCCCTAAAAAATCTCCTAGTTCCGGCCCTGCATTAAATGAATTACGAACTTACTTTAAAGATCGAATCTTAAATACTTCTCTGTATTACAGGCACATTTCCAGAAGAAAGGCCCCTAGGTCCCCGAAAGGGTAGGCCTACTTCCAAAATAGTGTATAACGATGAAAACGGTGAGCTTTTTATTTTTATTTTATAGACCTTTTTTTTACCCACAATAAAATAATTTTTTCTAAAATTTAAAATCATTTATATGACATTAAATGAATTACGAACTTACGTTAAAGATCGAATCTAAAATACTTCTCTGTATTACAGGCACATTTCCAGAAGAAAGGCCCCTAGGTCCCCGAAAGGGTAGGCCTACTTCCAAAAAAGTATATGACGATGAAAACGGTGAGCTTTTTATTTTTATTTTATAGACCTTTTTTTTACCCACAATAAAATAATTTTTTCTAAAATTTAAAATCATTTATAAGACATTAAGTGAATTACGAACTTTAAAGATCGAATCTTAAATACTTCTCTGTATTACAGGCAGATTTCCAGAAGAAAGCCCCGATCGAAGTACAGGTCCCCGAAGGGGTAGGCCTACTTCCAAAATAGTGTATAACGATGAAAACGGTGAGTTTTTTGTTTTATAGACCTTTTTTTTACCTACAATAAAATAATTTTTTCTAAAATTTAAAATTACGAACTTACTTTAAAGATAAAATCTTAAATACTTCTCTGTATTACAGGCACATTTCCAGAAGAAAGCCCCGATCGAAGTACAGGTCCCCGAAGGGGTAGGCCTACTTCCAAAAAAGTGTATAACGATGAAAACGGTGAGTTTTTTGTTTTATAGACCTTTTTTTTTTACCTACAATAAAATAATATTTTCTAAAATTTAAAATCAATTATAAGATATTAAGTGAATTACTAATTTACTTTAAAGATCGAATCTAAAATACTTCTCTGTATTACAGGCACACATTCAGACCCTCAAGCTACGCGAAGAACCTCTTCGAGGAAAATATATTACGAAGAAGGTGAGTTTTTTTCTTTTACTTTCTACTTGGTGGTGGAGGAACATTAAATTGTTCATTTTTTTGTTATCTTACATTTTTTTAAGTTCTGGATGAAATTTAGGCTGAAAAAAATGAAAAATTCTCTAAAAAACTAATGAATCTTAATAATGTTGACCTTTTTTTTACTGACAATAAAATATATTTTTTTTTAAATGTAAAATGAAGTATCAATTAGAAGATAATCAAGTGAATTACGAACTTACTTTAAAGTTCTAAAATATTTCTCTGTATTACAGGCCAAAGCCACGATGGTCCGCGAAGGATTTCTTCTAAAAAAGTGTTTTATCGAGAAGAGGGTGAGTTTTTTTTTTCTTTCTATTTGTGGGGCGGGGGGGGGGGGGAAGGCGTCATTTTTTATCTTACATTTTTATAAGTTAATGGTTAGGCTGATAATTTTATCAAAAATTCTTTCTCGAGAAAATTAATGAAATCTGAAAAAGAAAAAAATATTTTGCAGACCTATTTTTAATGAAGTATTTTACTAATAACAAAATAATTGGTCTCTAAAATGTAAAATCAAACAAGAAATAAAATATTTTTATATTGTATTTTGTACATTTGGAATGTAATGTTTTGGTATGGCTTCTGGCCGAAAGCCAAATAAATGAAAAAAAAAAAAAAAAAAAAAAAAAAAAAGAAATAAAATATTAATTATGTTACTTCTCTGTATCACAGGCACACATTCAGACCAAAGCTTCGTAGCTCCACGAAGGAGTTCATCGAAGAAAGTTTTCTATCAAGAAGGTGAGTTTTTTTTTTTTTTTACTTTCTTTTTGTAAGAGGGGATTACATTTTTTCAATGATCAAATTTAGGCTGATAATTTCATCAAAAATTCTATTTCGAAAAAATCTGAATAAAAAAATTTTTTGTAGACCTATTTTTTTTTTTAATTGAGCTTTTTACTGACAATAAAATAATTTTTTCTAAAATGTAAAGATCAAATGAGGACACCTTAAAAGTACCATTTTATAAGATATTAAATGAATTACGATATTACTTTAAAGATCGAATCTAAAATACTTCTCTGTATTACAGACTCCCATCAAGAGCAAAGCGGCCAAGTTTCGCGAAAGTCTACATCGAAGAGAGTGGTTTACGAAGAATGTAAGTTTTTTTTTACTTTTTTTTTTAATTTTAGCCTGATAATTTCATTAAAATAATGACAAAATCTTTCACAAATAAATAAATCATCTATTTTAATGAAACTGAAGAGGAAAAGCTACTTTTAAGATAACAGAACTGATGGCTAAGGATCCCCCCCCCCCCCAAAAAAAAAAAAAAAAAAATTTTAAATTCCCCCCCCCCCCCCCACTTTTCCATTTCCCCGAACAAAAATTATTTTTTTTTTTTTTTTTTTTTTCCCCCCCCCCCCCGCCCGCCGCCCCAGGCGGCCCCTGTTAAGGGCGCGCCCCCCGCTAAGGATTTTGGTTGCCTAAGCTCTAGGCCCCCACTCTCATCAGGCCTTTGTAGCATTGACTGTACCTATTTATTGAATATTTTAGATTAATAGAAAACTATTTAACTATAACAGGGTGGCTACAAACCTGGAAAACCTTAAAACCTGGAATAATCAGGGATTTTAATGGGACCTGGAATTATTATTATGGAAATTTCAGGAAATTTTGAAAAGTATCAGGGAAATTTATCGCGTCTTCTAAAGCTGTCAAATTAGTTTTTTAGATTGTTTTTGCTATGTGACTATTTTCCCCACACTAAAATATTATTGTCCAAACAAGATTTTCTTGCCTCAAGAAATTCGTTGTTATGCTTGAATCAAGGAAAGTATTTTTTTTCTCAGTGTCAGGTATCAGTGATTGAGCAAAGAGTTACTCGTCTCATCATAGATATTTTTTGTACTCATTATCATATAGTAAAAAGAAAGTTCATTATTCAATCAGTGATTGAAAAAATAAATTTGTTAATGCTTAAAAGGATACAAGTAAAGTTTTTGGCTGCTCTATTTGTTGAGAAAAAGATCAAAAAAGACAATTTTAATCAAAACTTTAGACATCTTAATTACACGAATGAAAATTTTAAATCATGGAAAAATAAAAAAACCTGGAATTATCAGGGAAATTTCAAATCATTTCTCTGTAGCCACCCTGTATAAACAATTCCTACCCCTAATATAAGAAACGGCTGACGAGTGAGACATTTTTCTTTAAAGATTTCTTTCCGAAATACAAGCCAATTGCATATTTAGGGAAATGTATTTACAGGGGGTCGAGGGTCCGGTGGACTGATGCAAAGGCAAGGTCCACGATGCCACGGATAGGCTGGAGATTTAAGTCCAGAGGACCATTGGACGTTTGGCTCACCAACAAATAAACATACAAAACCTTGTCATAAGAAAAATGAGGAAATTTGACATAGGAAATGTTAAATAGAAATAAATTGTTGAGTTTGATGGCTGTAGATATTCAATTAGGAGAGGACGGGATCCTTCCCGAGACACAGTCAGGTAAATTAAAAAACTTTATATCCTGTCGCCGACGTTTCGAGCGCTAGTCGCACTTATAGACGACAGGATATAAAGTTTTTTAATTTACCTGGCTGCTGTGTCCCGGGAAGGATCCCGTCCTCTTCTAGCTAAATAGAGAGAATTTGGAGGTAACCTCCAATTACAATATTAATTTTTTGCCTTTTTGTTAAAATCCTTTTTCGTGGTTTTTCTTTTCTTTTGAACAAGGAATACCTCCTTAAATTAGATCTCAAGTTCCCGTGAACACGGCGTAAAGATATTTGACAACTCTCCGAATTTACGAAAGAAAAGTCCACGGTCGAAGCTGATGTGTCGTGAGACTAGTTAATTGAAAAGTAACATTTTACTAGAACGCTCTTCCTTCTTCTATAATACACGATAATATCTTATGCCTACATATTATAATTGAATACATAATGAGAAATCGAAGAATATTCAATCAAGACTAAAGTGAGGCAAGAAAATTGATCTGAATTCTTCCTCCATTATTAGATATAAAAAACTAACAAAATAATTTTAAAAAATTTGATACATTGAATTAAAAATAAAAAGTCATTTATTTATTATTTTTTTTATTAATCTTTTAGATAAATTCTTAAAAATAATTATGATATCTACTAGCAGAAAGTCGGAAGAGTATATCTCTTTCTACAACATATCGTTGATATTCAATTATAAATAATAATATTAAGACCAAAGATTAATCTTCTTTCACCCCTCTCGGCCTTTAGTGTATCTTTGCCCCACCCCCTCTCGCGGTTTTGGTACGCCTTTGACTGAGAAGTCTTCATGGCAAACGCCTGGTGCTTATTTGAGCTAAAGTGGTTGTCGACACAACAGGTTTAATTGATTAAAAATAACTTCTAAGATTAAAAATCTGGTGTGCTCCTCGCACAGCCTTAGGTAATCGAAAGTTATGTTCTGTGCTTGTCATACCAGATTTTTTTGTGTCGAGATATATTTAGTCCAGGCATTCGTATTTAAGCCATTTGGTATCCAAATGGGTTAAATAAAATCATCGGACTGCCTTGGGTCCGAACCCACGACCCTCGGTTTAGAAGGTTAGCACGCTAATCCCTACTCCAAGCCCGAGGGCTATTTTTGTTTTAAACATTCACACTTTTTTCTCACTCACACTCACACACACATTCACACAGTCTTTTCGGCAACTTAGGCCATAAGACTTTACGATAACCCTTATATATGAGATAATATCTATTGGGGGTCCAGGCATATCTCCGAGGGCTATATTAAAATTCAAGGTGTAAAATTTATAAATATGGGAAAAAAATTTTGTTAACAAAATGACAACAATTTCTCCTCCTTTTCCATGGAGTTCAAGAAAAGTGTTCTTTAAACAATTTTGAGGGCAAAATTAGAATATACGTTGTGAAGAACATCTTAAAAAAAATTAATTTTTGAATTTTAATCAAAACCGTTAGAGCGAATTTTGAGAAAATCGAAAAAAAACTGAAAAAATACATCAGTAATGTACTAGTACTCTTTGACCGTTTTTGTTCAAAAGCTTCGTGTCACGCCCGAGGGGAGTGCCTAACTTAAATATAAAATTTCAACTTCCTAGCTCTTTTTGTTCTTGAGATATTTTGTTCACAGACAGACCCATGTCGCGAAAATCACTTTTTTCGATTCAGGGGATCTCAAAACGTCAAAATCTCGACATCGAATTTTTGACATGAATCCAATACTTTCTCTTTAGATATATATTACATATATATATATAGGTAAGAAAAAGTAAAAAAATTATTTTAATTAATAAAACAATTTTCTTTTTTTTAATTAGATTGGCTTTAGCTCATTTTTTTGAATAATTTTTCTGCGAAAAATAAGTTTGTTCTTTCAAAGGACTTGACTTTTATGATTAGTAATATTTTTACGAACCGGTAGAGCCGACCCGGTTGAATGACATCGCCTGGATGCGATAATCGACCTCCTCCCCACCCGTGTTACTTCTTATATTTACATACTATTTTAAATGAATTAATTATATGAGGACACCAATCCGAATAATGAACACTGAAAAAGAGCCGGCGTCAAATGTCTGTCTGCTGACCCCAAGTTGTTAATTAATTGTGCCACTAATGCAAGTCGATTCCCCCACCATGGAGCCTATGGTCGCCGCCGCCGCCACCTCTGCCGCCGCCGTTCCCCCTCTCCTTGCCTGCATATATGTCAAATTTTTAGCTGTCAAACACGATTGGACTTTTCAATGTTATTAATCGATTTATATGTTAGTTGCCGGCTTATTTAAAAATCGAATTATTTAAATAATTAACTCGGTTTTATAATAAATTTAATTTTCTATGTAATCAAATTGCACTTTTATTCTTTGACAGTTGAGAGGTTGACCCCCTTTGGTTTTTACGCGTGTGTGCGCGCATGTATACGTACTCGGCTGTCATTATTTGACACATGTTATGTCATTTGAAAATATTTTTTAATTATTTTTATCGTAATTGAGTATATTACTGAGAATTTTTTTCATTAATTATTGAATTTAGTATATATTGAATGTGGTTTGGTGTTTGAGATATTTCGAAATTAGGTAATTCACGCCAGGAACTATTTCACGCCAGCTAGTCCCCGGTTCCCCCACCACGGCCGCTTTGGCGTTCTGTCGCTCCCGCCATTTTGCCCTCTCTCTCTTTCAGTCAAGCTGACAAGCAAGACAGTTCGATTCCTCTCCGAACGTTGTGTCTTTATATTCACAAGGCTAATTGAAATTATCATCATCTGATAATTGTATTTCAATAGCATTTCTTATTTAATTTGTGTTGTTCGTGTTAGTTTATCCACGGACTTGGCTACGGTCCGATTTTCAATTCGGCGTCAGTTTGGGAAAAATGCTGCCGCCATCAAACATTAACACACACGTGGATCCACGGTTAGAAGGCAATTCCTTCAACATGGAACACGATTCAAGACGAGATATAATACCTCGAATGCCGAATCGATCCGGGCTTCTCGCCTCATGTGAGTTTTTTCAACATTTCTATTTGAAAAATGTCAATCCGTCAAAAGAGTCCAAACACGTGGTTTCATCTTTCAATACAAATTCCTTCATTAACTAACAACTCACATATTTATTTTATATTTAAATATTAACCAAATTTAATAATCTCTATTTTAAGATATATTTTAGTTTTTTTATTGAATTTCTTGAATATGTTATATCATCATAGGTGATGAAAGGTTATTTCTTTAATGAGTAAAGATCAATGATTTTGTTTTTATATAACAGTATCGAATGATTTCTATTTATTATTTTTTTTTTTTTTGTTTAGACTTTTGTTAAAGCACGTGGTGAAAAAGACAATTGGCCGGATGATGGCTTTTAGTGGTGGTGTAGGAGGCCGTGAGGTGGTTGGTGGTGGCTTGGTTTTCTTTCCCTTGATTCTTTTTTTTTCTATAATTCCCTTTTCGAGGGGGGGCCCTTTTTAGAGACGCAGCGGAAACGACGCCCCTGGCTGACATTTTGAGCCGGTGAAGGGGGGGCTGCCAGGGATGGTAGTGGGAGACTTGGGGTTAGGGTGGGGAGGGTGGCTGGCTGCTTGAGCTCCCAACCTCTCAACCGTGCTGCAGGCAATGCGGTTGCTTGCGCGCGCATTCTCTCCTCGCCTATACTCCATATGCTGTCTTGATGCCCGTCAATTAAAAAACAAAAAAAAAAAACGACTACCCCTTGGATTGTTTTTTTTTTTAATATCAAAACATCATTAAAATAAAATTTTGTAAAAAATACTATCAAACTGATAGCTCTGACAATCATTAACAAAAAATTTACTTAACTAATGAAAACTACTTAAAATCTTTTTTTCATATAAATATCTTTACTTGTTTTGTAGTCTTGAAATTTTATATTCTTTTTTTCAACCTACTTTCTCCTGGAGCATTGTATTTTTTGAGTAAAACAAGTGTAACAAAGGACAATGAAACAAATCCTAACAAAGGGCTTGGGCTCGTACTTGAACTCCCGTCACTATCAAGGGCGGATCCAGAGGTGTTTCTCGGGGGGTAATCTGGAGTGACTCGTCGCACAGCACACTATTTTTTTTAATTTCGGTAATTTAAAAGCGCATTCTGTACTTGTTTGCCAGAATATAAATACACATCAAATTTTTAAGTATTAATTTTAAAAATTTTACATTAAAAATAAATTTTTTGCTAAAAAAAGGTATTTTTTTGAATCTCGGGGGGGTAATTACCCCCTTTACCCCCCCTTGTATCCCCCTTGGTCACTATCCAAAACTGCGATTTTCAAATGAAAGAAAGAAAAAAATTAAAAAAAAAAAAAAATTAATATAATTTAATAATAATTATTTACCCGACCCTGAACTTTAGCAGTTAAAAGTCCCCTCTTAAAAAAGGGGCTTAAAATTTATCTTTTGAAAATAAATGATTATAGGGTAGATACAATTCCAAATTCAATTCAATTGTTAATTAATTATTTAATTATTTAATTTTTATATTTTTACATAATTTAAATTTAACCATTTTTACAATTATTAATTTTTTTTTAATTAATTATCAATTTGTATTAAAGCATTTTAAATTTGTATATTATTTCATACGTATATTCAATGAAATAATTTAATGATTTTCAATTATGACATTTAAAAAAAAACACTCGAAGTATTGAAGAGAAGTTAGTTTTTTGGTCGGAGTCACGTCCTCGGCCCAAGGCCCACTAGAGATCTCTCCAAGCCTTTTATCCCCACCAATAGACCGGTGTTCCCCCACCACTCCATTTCTGCGTTTGACGTTTTCATGTCATGTCAGTGTGATCTGCCAAAACACCGACTTTCTTATTCCGTCTCATATAACACTTAAATATTTTGTTTATTTTGAATCGATTTTATTTTTAATAGTTTTTGTTACCTTCTTGAAAATGTACGTTATTTACGCGGTTTTATATATTAAAATGTATTATTTTTTTTTCCCAAAAGAGTTTAAAATTACAATATTTAAATTCAAAAGACCTCAGCCCATTAAATAATAAATTTAAAAATATCTATTTTTTAATTAAACAAAATTTATAATTTATTTATTCAATGTTTTAAATATCCAATTTATTTAATAAGTGATAAATTATCAATTTAGCTTTCTTGAAGTGTACTCTCATTCCATTTTATCCCTTCCATAAAAAAAAAAAATCATTTTCTCAATTTATGAAATTTTATAACTTGAATATAAAATTTATAAAAATCTTAAAACAAGTGCAGTTTTTTTTTTTTTATTATTATTAATTTGCGTTGACATCCTGTTATCTCTTAAATCAAAAAATGCAATCACAAAATACTCTGTCATCATATTTTCCATTTATTTAGAAGACATATTTGCAATCTTGGGAAAAAAATGACTATATTTTTCCACTGAATTCTGTCGATTGCACACCTCGTGTGTTGAACCTAAAAGCATGCTTCTTTTTTTTCACAATGTCCTTGAAGAAATTTAAACTTGTCTTGATAGTTTGGATATTAATTACTTCACTCTAAATATATATATTCGAATAGAAGAACTTACCATCTGCTGTTTTATAAAAAAAAGCAGATCTCCCGCTTTTGTCTTTTTTTTCTTATTATTTTCTTTATTAAGAGCAAGTAGAAGGGACCTTGAAAATATTAAGATGTTGAACTTGAGAGAGAAGGACAGCGTCTGCTCCTCTCTCTCTCTCTCTCTCTTTTCCATCTTGCGCGTCGCGTAATTTATGATTATTTCAATTCATGTTTGTATTTTTGGTATAAAAAAATTATTCTTAAAATATTCATTTCCTTTTTTTTCTATTTGAAATATGATATAAACTTTTTAAAGTCTGTGTAAAAATAATACAATTTATTTCAAAATCCCGCTGTGGGTGACTCGGCGTAGGTCTTTGGTTCATATCCCACCTGGGTATTTGAATGTTTATTTTTAATTAACTCCTTTTTCAATAAAACACAATATATTAAACCCTGAGTGAATTAAATTTAGCAGAATGGCTTGTCACCATTTCCAGAAATTTTAGTTACTAAAACCATATTTTGTTCCACTTAACTTATGTCATCTCACTGATTTAATTGCCCTCGGACTTGATATAGTGGCTAGCGTGCTGGTCTTTTATACCAAGGGTCGCGGGTTCGGACCCCAGGCAGTCCGATGATTTTATTTAAGCCATTTTGGATACCAAATATATATATCTATATTAATAAATAGGAGTATCGTTAAAAGTCTTAAATGGCCTAAGTTGCCGAAAAGACTGTGTGAATGTGAGTGGGAATGAGAAAAAAGGGCGGGTGTTAAAAAAAATCTTTTATTAATATCAAAATAATATTTTAATTTAAATTTGCCTAATAATATTTTTTTTTTTTTTTTTTTAAACACACTTTTTTCTCATTCACATATACATTCACACAGTCTTTTTGGCAACTTAGGCCACTTAAGACTTTTACGATAACCGTTATTTAATAATATATATTTATTTGGGGTTCAGGCATTCTTATTTAAGCCATTTGGTATCCAAATTAGCACGCTAACCTCTACGCCAAGCCCCGAGGGCGCCTAATAATATTAAATTTATTTTATTACAAACACACGCACGCTTAAAAAATCCTAAGAATAGTTTAAAGTTAAAAAATAATCACAGTTTATTTTAGTTAGAGAACTTTGTAGATTATCAATTTTCAGTTTATTTTTACTATTACTATAATACGCGTAAATATCCAACATTTTCAATCAATATAAAATGTATTTCTTGATAAGTGGGAAATTGGCCAAGAAAGTCACTAACTACTATTTGAAAAGCAAAACAAATTCTTATCTTGTATTTTTGGGGGAAAAAAAAGGTAATTTCTTATTTTGTATAACCTACACAGTTAGTAACTTCTCCGTGATTGATGAATCACACACCTTTAAACAAATTATTATAGTGCCCATCTTTTTGACAGGTGTAAAAAAAAGATACGTTCCAACTTCCTTTGTTCTTGGAATAAAAAAAATACGGTATATACTATTTATTAAAAGAGGGCGTTATTAGATAAGAAAAAATATCGAAAGGTATATTAAAAAATCTGGTGTGACTGGTCGCACAGTACACAACTTTCTTTTACCCTTCGGCAAGAGAAAGTTGTGTTCTGTGCTTGTCACACCAGATTTTTTGGGTCGGCATATATTTAGTTTCCACTGATATATTTTTTTTTTTTTAAACATTCACACTTTTTTCTCATTCACACTCACAATCACACACACATTCACACAGTTTTTTCGGCAACTCAGGCCATATGTATAAGATTTTTACAATAACCGTTGTATTAATAATTATATATATGGGGGTCCAGGCATTCTTATTTAAGCCATTTGGTATCCAAATGTAAAATTAACTCTTCGGACTGCCTGGAGTCCGAACCCGCGACTTTTGGTATATGAGGTTAGCACGCTAACCTCTACACCAAGCCGACCAAGCCCCGAGGGCCCACTGATATATTAAAATTCAAAATGTAAAATTTATAAACATGGCAACATATTTATATTTATATTTTGTTACCATGACAACCATTTCTCCTATCTTTCCTAAAAAGTACAAGAGTAAAGTGGACTTCATAAGATTTCAAGGGCGAAATGAGAATATACATTTTAAAGAGCTTCTAAAAAATAATTAATTTATGAATTTTAAACAAAATCTTTGGATCTTTCAGAATATGGACAGATTCCACCACATTCTTTCATCTCCTAAAATCTTTGGAGCTAATTTTGAGAAAATCGAAAAAAAAAAAAAAAAAAAAAAAAACTGAAAAAGTGCATTAGTAAAGTACTAGTGCTTTTTGGCGGATTTTGTTCAAAAGCTTCGTGTTACGTCCCGGGGGGGGGGGGGGTACTTTACTTATTTAAATCTCGACATCGAATTTTTGACATGAATCCAATACTTTCTCTCAATATATATTATTACATATATAGGTAAGAGAAAGTAAAAAAAGGTGAAATTGAGGTTAATAATTGCGGAGTGTCCGTCTGTCTGTCTGTCCGTCCGTCCGTCCGTCTGTCCGTCTGTCACGCTCTGTTTGACCAACTTCCCGTTGGAATTTTGAAACGAAATTTTGCAGTCTTATAGAGGACGTTATGGAGAGTCCCGGAAAAATACTCGGGTCCCGAAATTCCTATAACTTTGAGTTATTAATTCCTAAAGTTACGATTTCTCCCATAGGAAATGTATAGAGAAATATTTAAGTATTCTTTGCAGTTGTGTATTCCATGAATGTAAACAAATCCTCAAGCAGGCACTGGATTGGAATACGTAGTAATAATAATTTTCTTTTCATAATTAAGAAAAGGCGAGGGTCCGCCGCAGGCGGGCCCGAGACCAGCTGGCGGGGGTCCAGGGCCCCCCTGGCTAGACGCGAAGCCCGCCGAAGGCGGGCGGCGCGGCTAGTAAAATATTATTTTGATAGTATTCTTCTTTTTTATTGTCCTTGAAAATTATTATTCTTATCATAATTATAAAGCAATGTATAATGAGTTTTAAATATAGTTAAATGTGATTGTCCAGGTGTATTTCTTTCGAGAAAGAGAGAAAAAGAAATGGTGATCCGGGCCAACTTATTCTGATTCTGACAGCAATACCGGTTGTAGATGCCCGAAGGCACATGCCTAACTCCGACTGCACCTGGTGGCAGGCTTCATGATACCAACTAAGTATCCTAACCCACATTACAGGGGGGTGGGGTGGGGGAGAGCAGGGTCGTAATCAAGAAGCAGTAGGACATGGGGGTTCAAACTCCCGCCCCCTCTCGAAAGTCTTTTGTCCACAACCTCTAGGGGGGGGGGGGGGGGAGTTGAGAGACGGTGGTTTTCAAACCGCGGTTAGTTGTTAAAATACCTCTCCTAGGACTTATCAATTTTTTTTTGAAACTAAAATTTATCAAAATGTTGCGGTTACTAGGATTTTTGTATGTGACATATATAAAAATAAATTTTTAAAGTTGACATATATATGCCTACATCTTTTCACAAACACGTTAAATTTCTTTAATGTAGTAGAAGGAAAAGATCGATAGTTGCACATGAAGTCCAGATAGTAGCTATAGATGCATTATCATTGTCATTCGACCGGTTGCTTCACTTCTAGTCAACTAGCAAACTTATCCGACCGATAGAAAATCATTGATATAGTAAACAAGAACACGCTAATTAATTTTTTAAATCTCCTTCGCCATAATCTCGCGGTGCGGGGTCGGCGGTTCATGGGTTTTTGCGACCGGGAAGGCATAGAACAGGCCGGCCCTTCGCACGGTCTGACGCCTGTTGAAAATATAAAAGAGAAGAGACTGACATGCAAAGAACAGAAGTACTGCCAGTCCCAGCTAGGGTAGTAGGGCAGCTCGTGGTCTCCACCCACCTACCCACAAGGCGGGCCCCTGAACTGGCTAATTAATTTTTTTAACAAAAATTTAAAAAATAAATAAACAAGGCTTTTGTTTCTAATTTAAACGTTATCCAAAGGATAGTTAGTTAATTAGAAGAGAAGCAATTGGCCCTTAGGCGACTACCCCAGATCTTATTTAAACCTTTGGTGCAAGTAAAATAAAAAAATCAGTAATGACGATGTAAATATACTTCAATGGCTAAAAAATAATTTTTTTTATTCTACGACTCTCTTAAAAAAAGTTGTGAAAAAATATTAAATTAAAAAAAAAAAAAATAAAGACCTTTCAAAGTTAAGCTACTAATCAAAGGTAATGAATTATTGTAACTCATCGCGATACACGTAATTAATTATCATATTTTTAACCTATTTGTCTTATGAAATGGGTTACGCTGATTGAGTAATGAATGAATGAATTTATTTAATTTTAATTAAATTAATTTTAAAATATTTTATCTAAATGGTACTAAATGGAATTTAACATATTTTTTTTTTTTACTTTTACTGAGACTAATCAATTTCTCTTCTTTTTTAAAAACCTCTATATTATCAGGCTCTCTGCCAAGTACCAAAATATATACTTGTCTGAGTCTTATGGAAAAGCACAATGCTGAAATGTCGTTTTAAGCAAAGAATATTTTGAGCTGACATTTTTTTACACTGTTTGAGATATTCTTAAAATCCAGAAAGGAAATAGGATCTGTGTAATTACGTAGGTACTTCCCCTAGTCTCTTTTTTTTAAATAAAATTATTATATTTATTTTCAAGGATTGAACTAATAATAGCATTATCTGTATTAATTGGGAATGTAGAGAAAGTTTGTAAAGAAAGGTCAGATATGATTAAATATCATTAATTTAGGATATTTCACCATTTGCATTTTTAGGAAAGAGTAAAATAATTATACTTTTAAAAGAATTTTAAATTTGTATAGTAATATTCTTTATTCATCAATAACTTCGTTAAATTTTACCTGTTCTGTTATTTTCCAGGCATTCCTTCTCAATTAGCTTACTATACAGGAGTAGGTTAAATGCAGGTACTGCTATTCATCAATTAGAATATTAGTTTTCCGGGTGAAATAAAAGAATCTCTTGGAAATTTTCCCCTGCTATTTTAAATAGATGTAGGATTATTTTAGGTATTCTCAAATTAAGTAACCTAGTTGTGACTAATACGATAACGTTTTGGTAATAATTCTCTATGGCTTTAGCTGACATTATTTTTCGACTAATAGCGCAAATTTACGTAACATTTTATAAAGTAATAATATTATTAATATATTTTGTATAGAAAAATTTTTACGCCGCCCCAAGAGTACAACCACGGCGCCCTAGGGTGCACAGTTTGTGAAAGACTGCTCTACACCTTAGAAATATTTTGACATTCTAATATGTAATTTTATTAAATTGCATTGTATTATTTTCTTTTGCAAATTTTATTTTTAAAACCAATCTTGCCTGAGGCTTCGATCCATAATGATAATCGTTTTTACCATGCAAAAGAAGGGGATGTTCAGTTGATGAACCTCTTCCCCCTTTCCCTTCTCTCTCTCTCTCTCTCTCTCTTGGCTTCCCCCACCACTCTATTTGAGTCATACATAATTTCGAAGGGTTGGCCAAGAACGCACTTCTCTCTCTCAAAGGGTTTGCCGATTCAATTGGTTTTGTTCCTGGGTTATAATACTGTATATCCTCTATTCTTTTGAACTCTTTATTTTCTCTCTGATATTTTGCGTTGATTTTGACCAAATAATCTATAAAAAAAAAATTGGGTTTAGTGTAAAAGAAAAAAGGAATGTTAAATATTAATTGAAAAAAATAATTTTTATTTTTTTGATTAATATAATATTTACTCTAAAACCAGAATTAATAAATTGTCTCGACAAAGGATGTGATTAGTATCCGAAATGTCTAATTGTTATAAAGGGCGGGATAAAATAATTATAAAATTTAGCTATCTTACAAATAATATTTGTTCTTCAAAATCGTCTTCCGTATTTTTCTATTTTTTCAAGTCTCGTTTTTATGCTTTGAAAATACCACGAAAAAATTATTTTAACAAGACACCCCATGTAGATTAGAATTTTTCCAATTTTTATTTCACTCTAAAGTATGTCAATTATTTTGTCCTGATTCTATTTTTACTTATAATTGGAACTCTAATTGAATTTCTTTTAATTATCTAAATCAAAAGTAAATTATACTTTCTGATGAGAAATTGCAATTTTCACATTATTATTTTTCAAATATGCCAAACCAATATTCACATATACTAAGAAAATAATTTATGCATAATAAATTTTAATTCTATCCACTGCTATCTCCTCTCCCCACCACTTACAATAGCAGGGAGTACAGTGAAAGCCCTTGCAAGTCACGCGGCCAGTTGGCTAATTACATTTGCATCTGACAGTTCATTCTTACCAAGATTATTTGACAGACTGACTGGCTTACGTGCATTTTGTGCATCTCTTCCTATTTCTCTATACGAGCCACGTTCATTCTAAAAAAAAAAAAAAAAGGTCAACAGGAAAATTTATTATTTTAAATAAATTTATGATTTCTAAATTTTATTCTTCACTCGCACACAATATAAAATTCCTTCGATCAATTTTGTTTTAAGCCACTATTAGTCCGACAAATTTCCTAAGCAGGGAAGTGGGGGTCACAAAACCATCGGGTTTAACATACACCGGTTCAATAATTGTTAAGAGTTTTGCGCCAGTAATATTACTGACTGCCAAGTGCTAGATATTTCCTGGCGCGCCAATGGCACTCGAAGCACGCGCAGGCCAGCCTTGGACATTGGCTGATCATTTGCATGAATGCCAGCCACATCGGATAAGAGCCTCTGAAACTCATGGATCCGATATACCCTCACTCTGGGGATCGACCTCCCCTCTTTTCTCAAATTCCCTTCTCTAGTTAAATTATTAATTGAATAAAAAGTCAAGCCTCCAAATCAAGAGCTTATTACTTTTATAGTATTCTTTAATAGAAATCGTAAACTTATAACTACTACATATTGGCATATATTAATTTTAAAGGTCAGAAAAAAAATTTTATATAGAATAAATTCAAGAAAAAAATATTTTTTTCTCACCCACAAAGATCTGATATATTTTATTATTAATCAATTGAATAAATTTTCTTTTTCTCATGACCTACTCAGTCTCCAATAAATCACATAATTTTAATAAATTTAAATAATGGTTGGCCGGAGATTCGATGGGAGAGGCAGACTATTTCCCCGGATAAACTGGAGATCCCGGGTTTGATTCCCGGGAAAGTTTAAACCACCATCAATATATATATATATATATATATATATATATATATATATATATAGTATATTCTCTCTAAACAGAGATTAACTCCAATTACGGAGAGACGGAGGAGACATTGGCAATGTTTGAAAATTTTCAAGGCAAGTGGGATTTGAACCCGCAACTCTAGATTCGCAATCTGTAGCTTATCCGATTAGCCACGAGCCTCCTCGAATATAAAATAAAATATCACATTTAGTTAAATTACATAATCTTATTTCATTTATAATTTATTCCATTTTATTCTAGAAAAAACTGATTTTTTATTTTTATATAATAAAATCGCGTGAGGGGATTATTAGTTGATAGCTGGGGGTGATTTTCCTTGTAAAAGTTGTTCCCCATGTAAAGTGATTTTTTTTTTCTCTGCGATTATCAAAACAGTAAAAAAATAAAAATATTCAAACTATGACCACTTTAGGACCACGGTGCCATGCCATATACTTTTTTAATTATTTGACCATTATTGTAAAATTATTCATTTGTCGTCCTGAGGGTTGCTAATTCAGCCTCGCCCTCTTGCTTATATGAAGCAAATAAAATCTTTTACTTATTTTATAGTTAACGTTAAACACATTAAATCAATTGGCTTTATACTTTACGTGTTTAGTAATTTACATACAATCAATTTTCTAAAAAATACTTAATTATTCTAAAATAAAAAAAAATTATTTTAAATATTTAATTAATAAACATTGATCTTTGAATCTTTGACCATTTTATTGTAAAATTGTCCTGCTCTTTTCTAAAATATTAACAAAATAAACATTCTATTTGCTAAGGTTATTGAATTTTAAAAGAAAAAAAAAATTCAGTAGATAAGCCTATCAGTCAGTTTCCTTTGCAACTCTCTTTTTCCTTTTTTTCTAAATAATTTTGTAATATATTGTTTATTAATTAAAATAATTTGAATTATCGATATCATTCATAATATACATATAACTGTTTGTTTATAAAAAAAAAAGTATCATTATAGTCATAGAGCACTGCGTGATTTTGACAGCCGATCGCACTTAACGCATCGTGGCTTCCACGTGGGTTTATGATTTGTTTCATTTTATGAATGATTCAAATGAAAAAAAAATCGTTTTTTGTCTTCATTCCCACTCACTTCGATCTAACGATTTTCATTACCATAGTAACTGTTTGTTTATATTTATTAATTAATTATACTTACCCCATCAGAGAATTTTCACTCAAATGATTATCGCATATAAAGAAGTTTTTAGATAATAAATAACATCTTTATTATAATATATCTAAAAAAAAAAAAAAACTGATTTAAATAATTTAGAAAAAAAATAGAAAAAAATTACTTTCAGTCATTAGTAATTTTTTTTTTAACCCTTTTCGGCTACAGAGTCCTTTAGGCAGACATGGGAGCTCACCTTTAGATACGATATTGTCTTCCTCACATATTTCTTCATTTTTTTTTGCAAAGTATCACTCTTGTCAAATTTGCTAACGTGAGATCACTCTGAGTCTTGGAACTCTAGAAAGAAAAAAATACTAATATTTAGTCCTCTATCGATACATTTGAAGGGCTCATTTTTTTTTAATTTTCAACTGAGCAGGTGTTCAGCTTCTCGACTAAATAGAGAGCTAGCAAGGTTCCTTTTGAAGCTCTTAGAGAGATCTTCAACCTCTGTTAAAATTTTTATTCTAAAGAAAAGAACTTATTTTTTCTCTAAACATTTTTTGTTTTTCTTATATAGGAAAGTTTTTAGTATTATTTTATTCATTATAAAAACAAATTTGAAAGATAATTATATTGACATTTTGAATAAATATAATAGATATATGAACAAGATAATTATTTATTTTAAGGATTTTTTTCATATCATCTAAGCCTTTACTATTTTTTTTTATTTCTTTAATTTTAACATAGTTATTAGTTTAAATGGGCACCAGCCCAAAAGTGAGAGATGGTAAAGTTGACATTTTTGTAATCTTGATGTTTTTAGCACGAGATCGCTTCCCTTCCACAAGCTCAACCGACGAGCAAGATTCCGCATCCGATGGAGATCATGAACCCCGTTCCAAGGGATCTCATCATGGATATCATTCGTACCACAATGCTGATGGACGAAACTCAGACAGCCGCCACACTAACAATGGCAATGGAAGTGGAACGATTCGTAAACGACGAGGAAATCTTCCTAAACATTCTGTTAAAATACTTAAGAGATGGTTATACGAACATCGTTATAACGCCTACCCAAGTGATGCTGAAAAGATGACTCTCTCACAAGAAGCAAATCTCACTGTTTTACAGGTAACTTATATTTTACTTACAAATTGCTGCGTGTCATTTCTGCTTTTAAATTAGGTTTTAACTCATAATCAGGTCTTATTCTCTAAAAAGAGACGTTAAAATTTAACATCAATAAATGGGTGTTAAAAAGTAAAGTAATAACATCAGCATTAAAAAAGTTTTAACAGCGTCGTTTATATTTTATTTTTTAGCACCAGGTGTTAACACTTCATTTATGATTGTTCGTGTTTTTACACCACTCGCGCATGCGCATTACTAACTTGATTTGTTATTTTCCATCTAGTAAGCCTATCTGACACACCAGCGTTAAAAAATGCTATTCTCTAAACAAAGTTTTAACAGCAGTTTTATTTCAAAGCTGTCAAAAACATAACCTTACTTTTTAGATTAAAGACGCCAATTTTATGCATTAAATACGGCGTTAAACACATGACATTAATTTTTAACACTATTGACTAAATGTTGAAGTTTTTGCTTTAAAGTCTTTGCTTACAGAATAGCAATTTGAGGCAAGGAAGTGTTAAAATAAATTCACGCTGTTTACTGATGTTAAAAGTTAATGCTTTTGCTTAGAGAATAGATCTGAAAATGACATTCTTGCGATAGAAATGATTATTTACCCACATCCGAAGGTAAATATAAGATTTTCGCGAAATAAAAAAATTATTTAATTTAAAAAATGCCGCTTTCATATTTTTTAATTTCTAAAAAAAATGAATTGAAAAAAAAAGGAAACTCCAGGCCTTTGCTAATCTAGAATCCCAGGTGATTCATCACTAAGCAAGAATTCTGAGTTTGATTCCTGGAAGTTACGAGTATATTTTTATTTAATATTTGATAATTGTGTTTAAAAATAATTTATTATGGTGTTGACCTATTTTTACTTATCTGTTAGTATGACAATATTTATAATTTGAACTTTCGTTCATGAATGGCGCTCGAAAAAAAGTGTCTTTGAGCAGAAAGGGATTGGAGAGATTCCCTCAGCCTCTCACCAAAATTATTTACCTTCTCTTTTTTTCATTGAGATATTTCTTATATGCCGATAATACGAGGTCCCCGTACAATAGATTATGTTGACGGAAAGAGGAGCCTGGGCCGAAATAAAAATAGAAAAAGCTAGCAGGCTACCTAACTAGAAATATATATTCAGGAGGAGGAGGAGCAGCTAATGACTGGAATTAGTCTTTATCTTGATGAATGAACAAAAATTTCAATGAATCAACCTGAATCTATTTAGTACCAAAATAAATATGTTTTGAGTCCTATATTATGCAATTTATTTGATTTTCAATAAAATATGATCTAAATATTTGTCTGGAAAATAATATTACTTGATATAATTTTTTTTTGTCTAGCTCTATTCTATTTGACTATTCAGATCACTATTTTTTACTTGCAAAAATTTTTCCACAACCTTTAATACTCTAGCGTTCTAAAATAAATTTTACGTTTTTTTTATTTCAAAAAAATTTTTTTAATTTTTAATAAAGGACCACAAAATTTCTAATAAAGAAAAAAACCACAAATAAAAAAGCAATTAACAATAAAATAATTGAATATACAATAAGTATATTGTATAAAACCCAGATATTGGTATTGATTATTTTGATATTATACAAACCTATTACAATTATTACTTGTCAAAAAAAAGTCAATTAAATAAATATTTATTAATAGATTGAATAAGTTGGATATTTTCTAGGTGACTAGAACATCAGTGATGCACGTGGTCAACTTTAAAAATAGTCCAGACTAGCATGTGACATTTGGATCATTGCTACCGGTTTACTTTTAACCCCACGATGCTAAAATTACAGACCTAATTAAAGCCCTATAACAATCAGTCTCTCAGTCATATTTATTAAAATTATTAAATGAATACTATCCTTGTGTTGAATATTTACTTTTAAAAAATATGGTCCAAAAGTCAAGTTGTTTTATTTATATTTTTCCAGGGACATTTTCACTTATATTTCCTGTTTTTTTTTCTTAAAGGTTTGCAATTGGTTCATAAATGCACGGCGACGTATATTGCCCGAAATGATACGTCGTGAGGGACATGATCCTCAACATTATACCATATCACGTCGAGGAAAGAAAGTGACAAACGGATCAAATGCCCGAGTAGTTCATCATTCACATCACATCCATCACAACAAACGCACTCCTACCAGAGATCATGATTATAATCATGATTTTAATCATGAAGATAATAACGTAATGTATAGGTAAGTGAAAACTATATATTCTTATCTGTATCTACCTTGAATTTCGCTCCCATCTTACACTTTGCTCCTCTATAAACTTATCTAATATCTATTCCCATTTTCTTATGGAATTGAAGTTTTAATTGTGTTAATTTATTATTACGAAAACAAATTTTACCTGAAATATAATACAATTTTTCAAATAAAAAAATTAAATTTGTTTAATTTTTAATATTTTCTAAATATAGATAGAAAATGAGCGAATTGTTCAAGATAATATATTTATATTTCGCCTCTTCTTTCTGGACTCCTATGGGGGAAGGTTCTTAGATTGTATATACTTCTTACACTAAAATTGTAGATTTCTATCAACTTTTGGAGTAAATACGTCACCTGGAAGTAGTACTTTACCTAAAAAGTTTTTTCAAAAATTTTAAAATATTCAATTTTTTTGTTATATTACGTATGATAAATTACTCTATTTTAAAAAGTTTTTATTTCCTTTAAAAGCCAAAATTTCATCTTGATATCTTGAATATAGATTTATTTTCTAAAGGAATGTTGCCTCAATTAGGAGGCTTTGATATGTTACTCATGCTCATTTTTAACCAACTTTAAGATTTTTTTTATTAAAAAGTATTATAAATATTGTAATAAAATTTTGCATGCTTAATAATGGTGAAAGCAACAAATAAAAAATTTTATACAAATCTGAGATGGTGGGTTACATAGGTGGATGATTTGACTTGGAAATAAAATAAAAAAATAATATTATATTTCTCTTTTTCAGAAGCGAAGAAGATAGTCCTAATGAATATGAAAGTTCTTCTATAAGTGAAGAAGAACGCTCTATTCAATCAGTAATAGTTGATCCACCTAAATCCAATATTATAAAAATTGAAACCTCAAATCCTACTTCTACTATCTCAAATCAAAATAATACCCAATGGGCTGGCCTACTGTTAGGCCGGTACCAACAAATTGATCCGTGTGACATTGTTAGCCGTCAAGAGACGGTTACTTTGCATCAAATGAAAGACGAGAAATGTGAAGTCCTTCCAAGCACAGAATGTGGAGGTCCACTTAGTCTCGGAGGCCTCAGTGGTGTTCTTATGCAACCTGGAGCTGAATATTGGTCTCCTGCAGCCTCACATGCGGCTGCAGCACATCAACATCCACAGAGTGTAGGAGCAGAAACCGAGGTTCGTCAAATGGCATATTCTAACGAGCTCCCTAAGTTAAATGGCAACTTGGGCTTGAATCTTGGACGGTATTTTTTTTTTTTTTTTTTTTTTTTTATTTTTTTTTTTGCATAAAACCCTGTCCTTATTTATTTAAATTAATCTGTTGCCAATATACGCTCAGGCGCCCACATCTTGTGGGTACGTGGATGGCGACCAAGAGCTGCCCGAGCTGGGATATGCAGTCCTTCTGTACTTTGTATATCTGTCCCTTCCTTCCTCTATTTCTATCCTTCTCGGTCGCAAAAACACATGATAGGATTAGAGGGAAAAAGTTAGATCCGCCGATCCCGTATCTCTGAAATAAGGCGAGGACAGAAGAAGAAGAAGAATCTGTTGCCAATATAATTTATTGCTAAGGTCTCTTATATCAAAAGGGAGACTTCTTTCTTCCTCTGCGCTAATGTTCAGGATTTCGTTACAATTGCATTTAAACATATGGAGTTAAATATCAGTATCTGTTCTAACTTTATTACGACATGATTTGTTTAGTTAAAGGACTGTTCTTAAGGTGCGCGTCTCGGAAAACCGTTAAAACACGATTGACTCGAGGCGGCAAGAGATGGCGTTAGTGTTCCCCCATTGGAATACCCGCAACTTGTTCCATTTCATTCTAGACTTTCCAGCTAATTAATTAAAGGCAAAAAAATTAATTATTTTTTAACACAATGATTACTAATTTAATTATCTACAACTTATAGAGCTCCTTTTTTTAAAATATCTTTTATTTAATGCGATTAATCTAAAAAAAAATTTTTTTTCGAAAAATCAAAAAAAGGGCTTCTATTATTTGTAGATATTTTAAATAGCTTTAATTTAAAAAAATTTGAGGTCGATAGCTTCAAAATTGTGGCCGCTCGAAAGTCCCAAAATTAGCACCCCGAGACGCGCACCTTAATAAGAATATTTCAAGAGAATGACTTTTATTAACGAATCGTTTCTCAAATAAAGTTAAACAGATGACACATATCTTGTAGAGATTTTTAACGAACTCCATGCATGAACATTCTGCATTACATCCAAACCAGAGCCTTTTCTTTGGTTGAAGAACAAAACCACTAGAAACTTCGCAACCCCTCATTTACTCGAAAGTTAATTGACATCAAACAAATTAATTATTTTAATTTTGATATTAAATTTTTTTTTTTAAGGGATGTTTTCGGCTGGGAAGCCCATTTAGACCCTGGCTATTTTACTGTAAAAAAATACATAACAAATTTCATCCATCATCTTTAAAATATCGTGTCCACACACGCACACACACACACACACATTGACAGTCAATTCAAAAAAAAAATATTTTTTTCACACTTATCAGTATAATATTTTTAACCACTTTTTAATTAAATTTCATCTAAAAGAATATAATCATTTTTATCTATTTACTAGGTTCATGGCTATTAAAGATGAAATGTTTTTTTTTTTTGCAACAATATTCTTCGAATAGCTATTCGATTTTGTGGGAGACCTGTTTTAAAATAAACCCAACTTCCTGAATTCCTATATATTATTTGTCTTTAAGTTATTAATTTCGTAATAGAGCTGCACTATTTTATTTTGAACTCCATGCGAGCTTTTTAAAATATTTATCTTGTATACAGATTTCTTTATTCTTTTTATTAACCATAATAGCGGAATGTCCGCCTGTCTGTCTGTCACGCTCGGTTTGACGAACTTCTTGTTGGAATTTTGAATGAAATTTTATAGATAAGAGAGTATATGAAAATTACTCAGGTTTCCAAATGGGGGGGGGGGGTCAAAAATCTTTTGAAAATTTTGATTAAAATTCATAAATCAATTATTTTTTAGATGCTTTTAAATGAATATTCTCATTTTGGTTTCAAAATTGTTGAGGCACACTTGATTCGAACTTTTTTTTTAACCATTTTCAGGCTTGTTGTTGATGATCTAGAATCACTTTTGTTTTCATTAAAAAAAGCCGGACCAAAAAAAAAGTCACCATTATTGTTAATTTCTCCAGATTTGAATAAATCACATGAATTATTAATTCACGGTCTTGGCCAAGACCGAAACGTCAGACTATTGGGCCTAATAAAAGAAATATATCTAGCTGCAATTCTTTTCTTTAAACATTATAGGAGAAATCGTAACTTCATTCAGGTCTAGTTCTCTAGTTTGCAAATGTATCTGGAAATAGCAAAAAATAATATACTTTTTTATTTGTTTTAAGTAAGGTTAATAATCTATATATATACATAACAAAATTATCATTTTTAAAGAAAAATATAAATTTTTAATGCGATAGGTGGGAATTGATTTAGAGAACAAAGTTTTTTTTTAATTCGGGGACTTTTTTTTTAATTTCAAGGTCTTTTTTGGCATTGGAGGCCATTTAAACCTCGTTCCTATTTATTTCAATTTATTCATATCCAATTCAATTGAAATAAATTTTGTAGCCTGAGACGGGATGCGAACCCGCGACCCTTGGTACAAACGGCCAGCAGGCCAACCACTACACCAAGGCTCGAGGGCTATTCGGGGACTTATTGTTGCCAGGCTCACTCTTAATTCCTCTTCTAATAATTTTAGTCGTTCTCTTTTAAAATAAATTAGAATTTATTAGTAGACAATTATTAAAAAATATTTATGGGACACAACTGAAGCTTGATCATGACACAGAGAAACACTGCCCTAACAGGTCCTCTTTGAGCATATAAAATTTGTTTCGAAATTCCAACTCCATGTTGTCCAAACAGACGGACATAAGCGCATTAGATATTTAGAAAGATAAATTTCAAATTCTTGGTTCCAGATAATTTATATAGGGTAATTTTTTAATTTCAGGTCCGGAGCAATCCAGAATCTGATCAATTACCTCCTCCTGATGAGAAATTCGCATGCCTCTTCATGCTAGTGGATACCGCTTTAGCTCAATCAGACATGAAAAATAAAAAAACTGTAAAATGAAAATTTTCATACTGTTTTTTACCTTATCATGTAAAAAATAGTATGAAATATACATATTAGGTAAATTAAAACTATTGTTATAAAATAAATATTATATTGAAACATATCACTTTGTTTATACTTTCTCTTATCTCCATATATGTTAATATATATAGAGAGAAAGTATTGGGTTCATGTCAAAAATTCAATGTCGAGATTTTGCTGGATATACACGTTTTGAGGTCCCCTGAATTCAAAAAAGTGGTTATCGGTTATCGTCAAAGTCTTAAATGGCCTAAGTTGCCGAAAAGACTGTGTGAATATGTATGGGAGTGGGAGTGAGAAAAAAAGTGAGTGTTTAAAAAAAAAAAAAAGTACACTTTACTCTTGTACTTCATAGGAAAGATAGGAGAAATAGTTGCCATGATAACAAAATATAAATATTTTCCCATATTTATAAATGAATTCTATAGTGTGCCTACCTCCTATACCAAACGTCCCGGGTTCGGACCCCAGGCAGTCCGATAATTTTATTTAAGCCATTTGGATACCAGATGGCTTAAATAGAAATGCCTGGACCCCCAATAGATATTATAATATAGAAAGGTTATAGTAAAAGTCTTATATGACCTAAGATGCAAAAAAAAAAAAAAAAAAAAAAAAATCTAATACATGTATATCGCTGAAAACTAAATATATCTCGACACAACAAATCTGGTGTGACAAGCACAGAACACAACTCAGGAATTCGCAGTGACTTTGCAGCCAGGAGATTAAATAAAAAATCTTTTATTTAATTTTTATTTGCCGACGTTTCGGACGCCAATTTGCCCTGATGAAGTGATTGGCGACCGAAAGGTCGGCAAATAAAAATAAAACATCAATTTACACAACAGAACACAATTTTCGATTACCGAAGGTAGAGAAAGTTGTGTGCTGTGCGTCCAGTCACACCAGATTTTTACTTTCTCTTACCTAAATATGTTAATATATAGAGAGAAAGTATTGCTTTCAAGTCAAACCCAAGGATTACAAGTTTAAATTTAATAGATATAAATTTAAATTTTTTTTTAATTCCAAATAATTTATATAGAGTGATTTTTTTTATCTACAGGTTCGAAGCAATCAGGAATCTCCTCCAATGTCTCCTGATAATCCATTTTCTTGCCTTTTAATGCTGGTGGATACCGCTGTTACTCAACCAAGGGTAGATATTAAGGAAAATGTTTGTGTGTAAACTTATACTTTCTGATGACATATGTTGTCACAAATTAATTACGCTTTTTAAACAACTGAACATTTTTTTTTTTATTTTATTGTTTTATAATAAATAATTAAAGTTATTAATAAAAAAAAAAAAAAAAAAAACAAAAAAAAAAATTTGACAATAAACAAAATTATCATAAGAGCAATAATACAGTTTGCTCAACTTTTAAATAGACATTCAAAAATTCATGTATTTCTTAATTTAATTAACTGTTCAAAATATATAAATCATGTATTGCGATTTAAAAATTTGAACATTTATTATTATTCTAAATGAATTTTTTTTTTTTTTTTATTTTCTCTAAGACTTTTTTTTTTAACTAGTAAAGAATGAAGTATATATACTGTATATATATAAACTTCGTTCTTATAGATTTTAATTAATTAAATCCATGTTAACAAACATGGTCATTTAATTAACCAATTAGTACAACTCTCATTTTATTTGAGAAATTTAGTTTTAAATAATAATACATAAAAAAAAGTCATATTTGTAAAAAAATATGATTAAAAAAAATATATATATATGTATATATATATAAATATAAGAAAAAATTGTTTTAGCATTGCTTTTTGCTCTACTAATTTCTTAGGAGCAATAAGGTAGTTTTTTCACTAATTTCTTTTTTTTTTTCATTTTTTTTAAATTAATGTACCCATATTAATCAATGTTTTTATAACATCTTTTATCATAAACAATTAAAATAATGTTCCTAAAAGAAAAGGAAAATTTAAATCATATCCTAACCTCAATCATTGTTATAGAGACGTTCCTTCAATAATCTGAACTTATATTAGAGGTTTGACCACTACACGTGCTTGGTGACATTACGTCTTGTAATACGGTTCTGGATTATGTACTTGATGGGACAGACTTGATTTGAATAGATCTTATATACTTAACTGTCTTTCCTTATACATTCATAGAGTATTTATATATATAAGTATCTTTTTAGTCTCTTATATCTTCCTTTTCTCTGTGTCAATTCTTCACTAAAACATTCATTAAACAATTTTAATATTATCGTATTTTTATATGTTTTAGAAACAATTAACAGGTCTGATCAACCAGTACATGAAACAGTGTGTATACATGTTTATATCGATTAATGAAACATCTTTATTTCAACAGACCAGACTGATTCATGTGCTTAGTGAACAAATCTAAAGTTTAGATTTTGTTGAAACGTTTCTAAAATTTCATGGCTAAGAAAAAAAAAATTGTAAAAAAAAAAAAAAACCATATCTTAAGTTAATTCAAAAATTTATACCACTGCCAAAAACTCATAAAAATATTTCTAATTGTTTATGAATGTAAATAGATTTTCAATTATCCAGTAAATATATTTTTACACATTTGTAAAAAAGAAAATGAAAAAAAATAATTACCATTTTGTTATATTTTTTCAAATTTATTATTATCTATTAAAATACTATTATATTTTCTCTGTAATATTAAAAAAATGCAAATCAAAGTAAAATTTTTCATTTTTATTTAAAGGCAGCTTTTAATTATTTTTTTTTTTTTTTTTTATTTAAAAAAATGAATTTTTATTTTTTCTCATAATTGTGAATTATTAATAATGAATGATATTAAAAGTTGAAAAAAAAATTTCATGATTATTTTTACAAACAAGTTAATAAGTTGATAGTCTAGGAAATTGTTATCTGAACCTCTGTAATTACCCAAAAAGGCTGATCAGAGCCATTTCCAATGCTTTTTTAATAAGAGCTGCGTTTGCAAAATTAATTGTGATATTCTAAGAAGTGAAAGGTAAAAAATACGTAATTTTTGCGTAGTTCTCGTATTTTATTATATATAAAAAAAAGACAATGTTAAATTGTGTTCACATGTTTTATAATATATTTTAAGTGAATACAATACTCTTCAGTTATTAGTTTGTTTGTTTTTTTTTAATTTTTTTTTTTCTTGAAGAATGAAAGAATTTCTCATCTGAGCGTAAACTTAACACATATTCAATTGGATCCTTGTGCATTCATCATGAACATAGTGTGAAACTTAATATCTTAAGAACGTTGAACAGTTGACTATTACTCTGATTCGACTAGCCATTGTAATAGAAAACACATTAGACGTTTTAAGGACTTGTAGTAAAGATTAATTTTGTAATGATACGCTCGTTGATAGTAAATATAGAAAATATTAGATAAATATATCATTTTTTTTATTCCTTTTCTCAATTTAATTAAATCCTTGTCTCTATTAAATTTTAAAAATGTTTCTTTTAGAATCTCTTCAGATATTTACACTATCTTTGTAAAGACAAGCAAAATTTTTACTACCAGTCCACAAAAATATCACATAGTAAAAATCATCTATGTATTGAATCATAATTGAAATTCTAATTAGGTATCACTATTAGTAAAGATAATTTTTGTACATATAATATATCTATTATTGAAACTTTCTTTTGCTACATTATCACACCATGCCTTCAATAGACAACTAAAATTTAGGTTTCATTTTAGTGAATAAATAAGCTATTCTATTCTCTGAGAAATGGCCCTAGAATTTTAATAAATATCCCTAAAATTTATTTTAAAAACATGAACCACTTTTTAAATACAGATTTAACCTTCCAAATGTAAACTTTGCTGAAGAATATATACTTTTTAATTTAATTTTCCCTAAACCAGTGGTTTCCAAAATGTTATCACGCCTCCCTTAAAAATATTTAATCGCATGACGCCCCCCCCCCCCCATTTTCGTGAAATGCGGAAATGCGAACACTGTTAATGGAGCTAAAGCTTTACCTCTACCCAGGGCCTAAAACCGATGAGGTTTTATTTTAAATTTATTTGAGAAGCTTTCTTTTGAGTAAGGATAATTGAATTTATTTCACACTAAAAAATTTTTAAATTTAAAAATTTTAAACAATAACCCCCCCCCCCCCCCCCGGACCAACCACCCCCCCCGCAACAGGGCCCCCCCCGGCCCAAAAACAAAAACCCACACACCGAAAAAAAAGCGGGACCCAGAACCCCCCCCCCGAGAAACCCCGACCCGCCAAAACAGGAAAGGGACCAAAAATTAACCGTTTCGACCACCCATCAAAAAACCAAAACAGAAAAAAGAACCCCGGGAGCCCCCACGTTTTGTTTCCGGAAAAGACTAAAATTATCATAAAAGGTAGCAAGTACCTATTCCAAGGAGCATCGATCATTTTGTCCAGACCTTAGTAAACATACTTTTTTAAGATACATTTTCGACATCTCTGATAACAGGAGGGGGGGGGGGAGAAGGACATGGGCGTTACTAGTGAATTTGACTGGGGGACCATGTGCCCAACCATCCTCACTGGGAGGGGGAGGGCCTCATATTGTTTCAATTTTTCTTGGAGGGGGGGGAGGGCGAGCCATAAGAATATAGATATTGCCCAAATATTTGTATATATTAATAACTATATAGATTTGAAAAATTTCGGGGGGCACGGGCTCCCTCGCCCCCCCCCCCCTCTTATATACACCCCTGTTCTATTCGGACTTTACTACTGTAGGCATGGATATATTTAACTATTTGTGAATATGTTTATTTTTTGAAGAGCCAAAGTTCCATGGCCCCCGAAAATCGAACCCAGAATCTACAACCATTCTAAAGCGCCCCATACACGCCGTACTTTAGTACGAGAGCCGGGCTCTTAAGGCATCGGTGTGCAAAGGAGGCCTCTGAACGTTTTGACCCTCCAACAAATAAATAGGTATACTGTACTCACAAAGTGTTAAATAAAATTATGTTTTTTAATTAACCTAAAAAGTATAAAACTCTTAATTTTAACTTGAATTCGTTTGACCAAACAAACTTATTTTTTCAAATTTGGAAAATTTTGTTAAATTTTGGAGATTTTCAAAATTATTGATTTCTGAAGGCGGAAAATAAACTTCTGAAAAAAAAACCTGGGTTAAAACAAATAAAAAGGTAATTAACAATACATTTATTTATAATATCAGGTATTCTACTTAGTGTTCACACACAAAAGGATGTACATCTTAGATAATTTAAATTTCTTCTAATCAGTGGTTTTATTTTAGTCCGGGCCACCTCTCTGAAAAAAATAACAAATTAATGAAAAGAAATATAATAAAAATTAGATAAATAAATATTATACATTAATATAGTCTATTTCATTTTGATCTATTGGCCTTCTTTGATAGCGCTTTGGCAATTGGTATGGTTCGATAGCAGGCCCGCTGGACCTTCTTGCTGCAGGTGCTGAAGGTCCCGAAGCAGCCTCGCCGGCAGTAGCTGCACAGAAAAATGCAAATAAATAAAATATATCTTACAAGGAAGGAAGCAGGTATTGTAAATTTAGCTTAGATTTTCATTTAGGAAGGGGAGGGGATTGGTTACCTCTCGGATCACCCTCTCAAGAAAATAGGGCAGTAGAGCAGTAAAGTTTGCGCTGGGGGAAGGTGTGGGGGGGGATTATGATTTTTTTGAGTAGGGGATCATTTAAGTTAACCATTAAATCTGAATCAAGGCAGACGTTTCGGTAACCATCTTCACTGCCAATGTAAGCCACAATTAAATTTTTAAGATGAGCGTTTAAGAGTGAATTGAAAAAATATTTTAACATTGTTTTAACTTAAGGTAATAATAAAAATAATTAATACCACATCACCCCTCACTCTTATATTCCTCTCAACTCTATTTTGGAGTTTATGCTTTTACAGTTGAGAGGCCACAGAATGAGTGGCTAAAACGTAAGTTTTACAAATAAAACAGTTAAATCAAAAACAAAATTATTTTATTAACTCTCAACTCTATCTTGTGTCTTTCTCCCATCTATTCGTTGTTTCTGACCACCTCTTTGTCTTTAATTTTATTTTTTTTGTTCAATTATTTATATATTCCGTAAATGTATTACAGCTGGGAATCGTTGATTAGGACGATAAGGAGAAAAAAAACAGGTTCCTTTTTCTCTCTCACCACTTCAATTTATTGGAAATATTTCGGCTCCTATTCAGTCTGCCATCTTCAGTGCATATATGAATATTTTGAGAGAGATTGTCAATTTTTTAAAAAGGAAGCTGTTTTTTTCTCCTTATCGTCCTAATTTATATATTCCATTTTCATTCTTAAATTTACTTGGACTGACTTGATCTTCACATATATTTTTCTACAATTCTGGTGAGTTCATTGAAATATAGTTGAATATGAAAAGCATTTAATTAGTTAATATATATATATATATATATATATAATCCCATTGGATAAATAGCATAAAGTATTTCTTTATTTTTTTTTTTTTTAAGTGGTTTATAGTAAATCAATTAAAACTGATAATATGCATTGCGAAACCTAAGATTTAATTTTATTACAATAAGAGTAAACACAAATTTATATTTGATAAAAAAAATCACTAATTTTTTGTGATTGAACATGGTTAAATGACTGATGCCTTACTTCTCTGAGCGGATGGACCTCCTTTCCGAAATTTTATTAGCGGTATATGTCTCTGGACAACCTACAAATGAACACAAAAAAATTCCTTTCATTAAGAACAATTAATAATGGATATAATGAATTTTTGTTAGTTGCGATGACAGCTCACCTTCCACGCGTGAGAGGCCATCTTTCGTGATTGGAAAGTAAAGCAAGCAATGGGTGTGTGAATAAATCCCGCTCTACAGGCCCAGGCCATCGGACAGCTGACAATTGACATCTACCAACCAAGCAACCAAATCAATTTCTATTTAATATTCTATCCATTTAAAAAAAAAAAATTCTTTTTATCATTATTAATAATTCCTTTTTTTAAAGGTAAGTTTACTTTTTTATCCCATTTTTTTTTTGTTTTATTTTATTTTTCATTAAATTAAAATGTTTAATAAACCCTATACGTTTATTGATTATCATTGTTTGTTTATTTTCTTTTTTACTCTAATCAATAATAACAAAGAGTTTTGTTTTGTGACATTTTTAGTTATTCCAACGATGCTTCACCATAAAAGGCAATCCTTCTCGTGTGTGGGCTAACCAAGACTTCTTTTCTTCTCGGTTCAATAATCAAGTAGATTTAAAAAATGGAGATTAATTTCTTGTGAAAGTCCTATTCATATTAATATTTTAAAATAAAAATGATAAATGAAAATGGCAGAAAAAAATACCGATGAGTTTCAAGAGGAAACTTCTCTTTGTTCATTAGATGACATTCCTATTGAGGTAGGCCTAATAAAAACCATTTATGTGTTTCTTCTTTTTTTTTTTAATTAGAATCTATATCAATCAACTTATTAAATTTTTATTTAATTTTCATATAATACTTTTACTCACTACATCACCGAAAGAAGCCTTTAATTAGTTTCTCTTTTTTCAGCTCTTTCTTCATATTTGTTCGTTTCTTGACCCTGCCACATTAAATACTTTGAATTTAGTCTGTAAAAAATTCCAACTTATATTAAATGACCAATCAATCTGGAAGGCAAGAGTAAGAAAACGATGGTGCTCCAGTGAAAAGAATTTTCCTCCAATTCCTGGTAATTAAACAATTTAAAAAAAACCTTTAAAATAAATAAATAAAAATGTATTATATTTTAGTAAGTGAAGATTATAATTGGAAAGGAGCTTGTTTTGATTTAGAGAATAATTTTAATATATTACAAAATCCAGAATCATCGTGGCGATATTTTAAATTTGGAGAGGCTCATGTTGGGGAAGTAGACTCTGTTCTTCTTTTTGAGGTAATATTTATATTATATATATATATATATTATCTTTTATTATTCTTTAATCAGACAGCTTATTATTAGAGGAATCGACAGCATTGACTAAAACAAGGTGATTTCTTAGGAGAGCTATGTGCTTTTCCCAACATCTTCACACACTCACAATCAATTTGATTAAACTGTTGGCTTGGCCAATCCTATTATTCATATATTTTCATTTAATAACTATTTCTAATGAATAAACGATTAACAATAATTATATATAGAATCTTCTATGTTAATATATATATATATTTTGTATATTATGGTCAATATGTTTAACATGGTCATTTTGTAAAATGGCCTGGTGTTAGCGTTGTATAGAACGCACAGTTGTTTAGACAGTGTATATAATTCGCAAGTATTTCATAAAAGTGCTATGGTCAGTTCTCTAATTCCAAGTACCACAGTTCTGACTTTCTTTGTTTTGGGTCTCATCTCATCTTGAATCGGCGGGATTCACCTATTATGATTCGATCACGCCAGGAAACCCTGGAGCATGCCAGATCGGCAGTGCCTTTGTGTTCAATATTAGGAATAAGGCTCGTTCTTGATTGAACTACCAAATCTTGTATTGTGTAGACATTAAGATACCAGATTTGATTTTATTCTTGAGATTAATTTTTTTAATGATTATATGTTGATTTTAATAAAAACATTTTTTGCCAGAGTGGCGCAACCAGGATTTGCTCCTGGGGGGGAGGGGGAGGGGGTTGACTAGCCGCGCCGCCAGGGGTGTATATAGAAATTTTTTTCTGGGGGGGGGGGGGGCTGATCTCAAAAATTTTTCTGCGAAAAATTTTTTTTTTCGCGGAACCAAATTTTTTCCCGTCCGTAAAAATATTTTACCTTTTTTTTAGAGACGCAAAATTTTTTCCACCCGCGGAACTAAAATTTTTCCCCATGTCCCGCGGAACATTCCCTCTTTTGCGGAACCAAAATTTTTTCCCGAAAGAAAGATTATATTTTTTCTTTTCTATTTGTAATATATATTTTGAATTTTTTTTTCTCTCCTGGGGGGGGGGGGTTAAAACCCTAAAAAAAAACCCCCTGGTTGCACCAGTGCAGCCAAGGTAGCATTTACCAACAAAGATCATCATTACTCAAAGAGTGATTGCCTCTGAGAAAGAAGAGCCTTCAGTGCCTTCGAAATATAAGGTCAAATAAAACTCGCTGAAAAATACAATTGTTTTATTTTTCACTCAACCATGCCGAAATTAATAGCCTTCTATATTTGACTTGTTCAAGCATTCAATATAATTCCCGGTCGTTAAACATATTGACCGTAACATATATATATATATAGTCTATAGAACCGTATTATGGTTAAAGACATAACGATTTTATATACATTTCTATTTCAGAATGGTACTCGATGTATATCAGCATCCAGGGATCATAGTATGATATTTTGGGATCTTTCCAATGAAGAAATAAAATGGACAGTACACAATAATATGCACAAGGGATGGATTTGGAATTTATCGATAGATCACCAAAAGAGATACCTATTTTCATGTTCTTTTGATAGAACTGTAAAAATATGGAGTTTAGATAGCATGGCTTCTCCTATTACTACTTTTAGGTAAGTCATTTTCGTTCAAAAAATCTGGTGTGATTGGTCGCACTGCATTCGGTAATCGAACAACGTTCTGTTCTTGTGACACCATATTTTTTGGGTCGACATATATTTAGTTTCCTACGGTACGGCACATTTGAATTCAAGATGTAAAATTTATAAACATGGGAAAATATTTATATTTCTCCTTTTACATTTCTCCTATCTTTCCTATGAAGCACAAGAATAAAGTGGTCTTCAAACAATTTTGAGAGCAAAATGAGAATATACATTTTAAAGAGAATTAAAAAATAATTGATTTATGAATTTTAATCAAAATCGTTTGAGCGAGTTTTGAGAAAATCGAAAAAAACTGAAAAAGTACATCAGTAAAGTACTAGTACTCTTTGGCCGAGTTTTGATAAAAGAAAAAAACTGAAAAAATACATCAGTAAAGTACTAGTCTCTTAGCTTATTTTTTCGGTCCCGGGGGGTGTTTAACTAAAATATAAAATTTCAACCTCGTAGCTCAATTCCTTCATGCTTAAAATTGAACACACTCACACCCCCCCCCCCCCCCCCCCCACACAGACAGACATTTGCGGAACCCACTTTTTTGAGGGGACCTCAAAACGTGCATGTCCATCAAAATCTCGTCTCTCTAATTTTTGACATAAATCCAATACTTTCTCTCTATATTTTAAAATATATAGGCAAGAGATAGCGGCATAACTAGCCTTTGAGGGCGCCGTTTTTTAAGTTGTAATGTAATTTAAAAGAAAACTATCAATTTTTTGGACAATCTATAAAAAGAATATGATAAAATCACCGTCCCTGGGCTATATCTAAGATGCACTAGGGTGTTCGGTATCGAGGGGCGCCAAAGGCTTGATGCGCCTGGGGCAGGGGGGGCGAGTGCCCCCCCTTCGCCCTCAACTAGTTACGCTACTGGCAAGAGAAAGTAAAAAATTAGAACCATATTATGGTTTGCTTTGAGTAATACTTATTTAGGAATAGGTTCAAATGTTTAAAACTACATTTTTTTCTTCTAAATGTAATTTTATTTTCAGTTTTAATACCGCTGTTCTTACCATTGTTTGTACGACTGAACAAAGTGGGCAAGCTGTTGCTGGACTTCTTAACGGCACTGTTCTTCATTTGGATCATCGGCAGCCTAAACATGTAGGGTCGTATGCAGCTCATCGAAGAGCAACTCTTGCCTTAGCAGTTGTTAATTCCAATCATGTTGTTTCCATCAGTGAAGATGCAACTTATGCTGTTTGGGATCTGAAAGCTGGCCAACTTTTTAAATCAAATATAAATTTATATGATGTTTGTGTTTAATTTTATTTTCTCTTGTCTACCATTATAATATTAATGAAATTCTCTATTTACAGGATAATGAGGCTCGTAAAAGGAAAAACTCCATTATGTATATCATATAACAATGATATAATCTATATCGGTGATTCTGGAGGAAAATTGCATTTAGTTAACGCTAAAGACGGTCTTTACGAGCATATTGGGATGTATGATGTGGGCCACACGGATAGATTAACCTCAGTACATCATAACCGGGGCCGACTGATTACATGTAGTAATGATTCTTCCGTAAGATTTTTTGCACCTACCAATGAACCAACTCATTTGTTTACATTGAATTCAACTAATAAACTTAACAAGGTAAACTCCAAAAACATTGAATTAATTTTTCTTCTATTCTCCAGGGTATATTTTTTTTGTTTTTAGCTCTATTATCAAAACCATACGCTCGCTTTGGCTGGATGTGATAGTTCTGTTGAATTTTGGCGGCATAAATCTCTGGATAGTGGCTTTATTTAATTTAAATGTTTTTATGGTATAAAATCTCTAGCTTTAATAATCCTATTAATTTTATTTACTGTTTTTTATTATCCATTTTAAATAATCATTAATTTAATTAATTGAAATATAAACTATTTTGATATAGATATATATATATATATATATATATAATCTTTTATAAAACTTCTTATAATAATATATTTATAATATATTTTAATTTTCTAATAAAAAGCACATTAATTTATTAATTTTATCAAATTGTTTAATTATTAAATGAAACAAAAAATCAATTGAGTTTTATAGAGGAGATTAGAATCGATGAGTTATTTTTCAGTCGAAAGAACAATTTTTTATCAAATTGCATATTTTTAGACTTCCCACTTTCCTCTGATTTAATTAATTTGATCTTAAATATATTTAAAATAAATTTGAATTTATTATCCTAATATTTATTAGTTGATAATTTTATAATAATATATAAAACTTCTTATAGAACTAAATATTGAGCCAAACATCGGACGAAACACAGAATACTTATTAATTTTGCCGAATCGAACATCGAAAGCAACGTGTTCTGCTGTTCTCTTCTTTTTTTTTCGAGCTACGTTCTCAATTGTTTGTGAATCCGTTCAAACTAGTGAACATGTTCTCGAGTATTTTCTTTGTGGTTTGCAAGAAATTGACCACTGGCGGATTGAAGTGAACGTGGACAGATAAGATTTGTAATTCTTGAATGCAACGCGTTCGTGGCCCCATCCAAACGGGTGTGTTCGGTACTTCGTTTGACTCAAAATTCAGGTCTGTAAGAAGCTTAAAGCTGTTATCCTGCAGAAGCTATCTATATCTGTCATAATAAAATTCATTTTTGAATTTTGAGATTTTTTTTTTATATATAGATCAAAGAGCCTTGAAAAAGACGGAAGAAAGGCAAGTGAAAAGCCATGGATACTTAGTGAATATTGAGACGTCTCTGGTCAAATTTATTGTCTCATCATCAGTCTGTGATTCATTATAAAGTGCTCAGAGTCAGGGCCCCAGACAGAGAGGGTAAATCCCCGGATCCTTTAAACTTCAACCAATTCCCTTCCTGATTTATAACATCAACAGCAACTTCTCTCCAAATAATGTTATTTTAAAACTTTTAACTTTTGCTTAAAAAGTTGTATATTACTTCTTCCTGCGATTCACGCAACTAACTCTAGATTCTGAACTCCTGTTTTGAGAACAATTGATATATCCAGGCCCCCTCCTGAAAAATCGAAAAATTTATTAAATAAATAGAAGATGATATTAAAATTTTGTTAGAAATTATAAACAAAAATATTTTATATTCTTTAAAATTTATTCATTTGGGAGGGGCGATTATCTTTCGGATCATCCGAACCTCTCCCCGAAAAAGATTTCTGGCTACAGTCCTGGAGATATTAATAGAAATTACTGATTCACATTTTGAATAATTTTATTGATTGATAATTCTCGATAAAAAAATAATGCAAAGGGTCAAAGATTCCCTTCAAATTTTTTTTATTTATTAGTCCTTTTAGCCAAAGGCATAGTGTTCAATTATTTCAATTGAATTGGCTAACAATAACTTGAAACAATAGAGATCTAAACATCTTGTTAGGGGGGGGTCAAACATGGGCGTAGCCAGACATCTTGTTAGGGGGGACCATTCGTTAGGTCGGGGGGGGGGGGGGGTTTGCAATTAAAATAAACATCGATTATTAATAATTTATTAAATATAATTAATTATTTTCCTTATATATGGTAAGCTCATTTAAAAAAAAATTCACAATGGTAAATGTATATATTTGTTTTTAATAGACAAAAAATTTTAAGGACAAGACAGCCCCCCCCCCCCCCCCCGCTGGCTATCCCAATGTCGAAAAAGCAAAAGTATTAATTTTTTCCTCCTGTAAATACAGTATTGGCCTCGGGCCTTGGTGTAGGGGTTAGCGTGCTGGCCTTTGGTGTGGTGTACCAAGGGTGGCAGGTTCGCATCCCGTCTCATGCTACAATTTATTTCATTTGGATTGGCTGCAAATCCAATTAAAATAAATAGAGGCGAGGTTTAAGTGGCCTTCGTTGCCGAAAAAGACCTTAATCAAATAAAAAAAATACAGTATTGTTGGAATTTTTAAAACTGGATTCATATTTGACGCCAAATGTCATGTTGCCAAGTAGTCTTAAAATAATTTTTTTCTATTTATGAAAAAATGATAGTTTTTGAATTTATAATCAATTTGAATAATAATTAAACATTTATTTCATTTTTTAAATTAATATTTAACTTTTTTTTTGATTAAAAATATAAAATAAATTGATAATAAGATTTGGCAACCAAGTAATTTTAATCAAATTCTTAATTTTATTTTTTAATAAATAATTTATTTTTTTATTAGAAATTTTTAAATATTAATTTAATTAAATTTATTTAGTTTTATTATTTTTTATAAATTAAAAAAAAAAATAAAGAGAATTTGTTTTGACTAGTTAGCGTAAAACATTCTGGTCATTTCAGTTGATTGAAGAAAGGCAATAATGAAAATGGCGTGGCAACCTCAAGAAGAAGGTCTTAGACAAATCTTACAATTATTAAAAGAATCCCAATCTCCCGATACTGCAACCCAACGAGCTGTTCAACAGGTAAGTTTAAATTAACATTTCCAAATAAATTATTATTTTATATAAAAGTCATTTGATTCCACCCTAAAATCATTCTCGGCATCATTACCCGCTTGTTGACACCATTCGCTTACGTTTTTTCACATTTCATAATTTTCTTAATCATTTCCAATTCTTTTTTTATTTTTATAATATTTGATTTTATTAAAAATAATTATATTGATACGATAAATTAATATTATATATCTATATACATAAATTTTCTGTTTAATAATTGTTTACCGTATTGGGAACAATTTTTATTTTTATTTCAAAAACATTTTAAGAAATAATAAAATTGAATTAAATTTAAAAATTAATTTTAAAATTTCTGTTGTTTTTTTATTTTTAAATCTTTATATAATATATATATATATATATATTGTTAAATAAAAAAAAATTGAAAAAAACATTTTCAACATGTGCAGCAGAGATACCTAGAATTTTTTTCAAAATTATTATTTATTTTCTCTAAATTTAATATAATAAATAATTTTTTCAACTTTTTATTTAATTAAAATATTGTTTAATCATAATAAGATTTAATAAGGGTCGAAAGTTCAACGTTGAACTTTAACTGGTTATACTAAGTTCCACGATTAATCAATGTTTTTGGTTTTATAGTGATTTATTTGTAAAAAATACAACGATTCGAGCTATTATCCCTTTCTTTGATGTATAATATATTTATTATATAAATATAAATAAACAATTTTTCAATCTTTACTCTTTGCAATTTATTCTGAGAACCTCAATTGTATCAATTTATGTATAGGTTGAGACAAAGTTGAAGAATCCCCATAAGCTTTCTATATGTTGAAAAAAAAATTTGAAAATTTTTAATGGGAACTTTGCATCTTTTATAAAAACGATGGATCTATCATTTGTAGAAAAAGCATGTATATCTTTTAACTTCTCTGAACAATCTACATTTTATAAAAAATAAACTTAAGTTAAAACGTAAGCATTCCAAAAAAAGTTATCTTCAATTAACTACCATTTATAGCCTCATTATAATTTAATGTACTTATTAGCTAAATAATTTACTTTTGTAATGTAATGATGTAAATATTTTATATATATATATATATATATGATATTGAATATAACTTGGAGGAATCAAATAGTGAGAGTCAATATTAAATCCCCAAATACATTTTCTCATGTGATTATTTCATGATTTAAAAAAAATATGAAAAATTTGGAATAGAACATTTTGTGGTTCAAAGAGAAGAGATCATCTTTTATAAAAAAAACGATAAAATAATCGCATAAGAAAACAAATGGGGTTGTTTTAATCTTGATTCTTTCTGTACTCTTCTGATAATTCTATCGTTCCAAAAATATAATATTTTTTGAAATTTTTTGGTACATTATTGTCTTTTTGCATAAGCATTTCACTTATTTTAAAATTCTGTGGCGATATTTGTTTTTAGACGAATTATTCACAAATTATATTTGGAATTAAATTTTAATAAGCTTTTTTAATTACTTTATTTTTCTAAGCTGAAATTAAAACTGATGGATCTGTAAAGTTCCACATTGACTATATACACTCCCCCGCAAAAAAAGTGGCGCACTTTGTTTCTTCTTTAAGAAGAGCTGTTCTAATCTATTCTAATGATACTGTAATTTATTAAATATTTAATATGAATAAACTTATACATTTCTAAATAACTTTAGCACAAATTCAAAACATTTTAATCAAATTATACAATTTAAATAAAATAAAGAAAAAAATATGTGTATTTTCAATTTTTGAGACAAATCAACTTAATCTCGATATGTTTTGTTGGATATTATTTAAAAATTTTGTTTTTATAAGAATTTCCAATAAATAGAACAGAGAAAAACTAAAAAGGAAAGATTATTTTAAAATATTAAAAATTTGGCGTTAATAAAAAAAATTCAACATTTTTGTCTTTGTTTTGATTAAATTATAATTATTTATTAAAATGATATGGATTTGTGTTAAATTTACTTAGAAATGTATAAGATACTTCATATTAAATGTTTAATAAATTTCAGTATCATTAAGGTAGAGTAAAATAGGTCTTTTTAAGAAGAAACAAAGTGCGCCACTTTTTTTGCTGGGCAGTGTATATTGCTTTGATACATTTTCTCTGGATTATTACAGATTAAGCTTTATGACTGACCGAATTGCAACTATCAAATTTAAAATATTCCAAAGAAATGTATGAAACTATTCATGGGAATATTTGCATTTCGACATAAACCTATCCTTGTGAAAAAATTTATATTATAAATCTTTATTTCTATTTGTTACAGAAATTAGAAGAATTGAACAAATTCCCAGATTTTAATAATTATCTAATTTTTGTTTTAACTAAATTGACCTCTGAAGGTATATATACACATAGTTTAACCTATTTTTGATTTGTAATGAATATGATCAATAAATACTTTTTGTTTTATTTATAGATGAACCTACAAGGTCATTAAGTGGTTTAATCTTGAAAAATAATGTCAAAGCTCATTTCCACAAATTTCTTCCCGAAGTCACTCAATTTATAAAACAAGAATGTCTATCTGCTGTTGGAGATCCGTCTCCATTGATTCGTGCCACAGTAGGAATCCTTATTACAACGATAACATCCAAAGGAGAATTGACCTCTTGGCCTGATTTATTGCCTTCTTTATGTAACATGCTGGATTCCCAAGATTACAATGTTTGTGAAGTAAGTATCTGACTAATCAATAAACAATATGATCATAAATTATTACATACCGTATATCAAAAAGTTCTACCTGTTTTATAATAGAGAAGAAAAATAAGTTTAAAAACATATTTCATTAATACAATTTCATACTTCGTTTAAATATATATATTAAAGACTAACTCTGATAAAGAAGCAAGGAGGGCAGGGCCTGTCAAAAATACTTACCAAATATTGAGACTTTTCATGTCAAATTTATTGTCCCATCTTCAGACGTTGATTCCTTATAAAATGATGTCCAGAGCCGTGGTGTAGCCTTTGAGGGCTGGAAGGGGCGAAGCTCAACTGGGGCGACGTTTTTCGTTCAGGCTTTTTTTTTTTTTAGTAGACTATACGAATCTCATTTGACCTTTTTTTTAGTATTCGAATCTCGTTCGAGCATTTTTTTTTTTGTAATTTTTCTCCAGATTTGTGACATAAAATAAATTTATTGTGAAATTTCATAAAAAAACCTGGAAAAAAGCTGGAGATTTAGGTAAAAAGCCGGAAAGCCGGCTGCACTAGGGCGCCTTCGTCGGTATCGATATATATATATATATATATTAAATTATATATATATATATATATATGTATATATATGCTTGATCCGCCTGGGGGGGGGGGGGGAGCGAGGGCCCTTCGCCCCCAACTGGATACGCTACTGGTTCAGAGCTATATTATATATTAATATATAGACAAGATATATGTTCAGTGAAAGATATGTGATTATTTCATTGTTTTTTAAACAATATCAATAGATGAAATATAGCTGATGGTAATATTTGTGATTTGAATATTTACTCTCATTGTACATATCTTGTACTGCCCTTAAGTATAAACAATGGCGATTATTTCATATCGGCCTATTCTGAATGATCGCAATAACACAAAGAACAAGCCAATCTGAAATCATCTCCATTATTTACACATAGACGCAATAAATTATCTGTATATATATATATATATATTTTTTTTTTTTTTTTTCTTGCCTATTTATTAATAACTAACTTGGAAAATTTTATAAACTGATGAGAGGACAATAAATTTGACCAAAACTCAATGCTCACTAAGTATTCAGAGGCATTATTCTTGGCTGCTCTTGCCTTTCTCTATTCTTTAAGAATATAAGATTCGGAAACCCAAATAATAATAATAAGATCCCACTTTCAATTTGTCGGTTAAGTTAAAAATGAAGTCATTAAGGATATAGGCCTTAAGCCGGCTGCACTGTGTAATATCAAGCATTTTCTCATAATAAAAAATATTCTTCTAACCTTAATGAAAATTTAATAAGAGGAATATCAAATACCTAGCAAAATAAAAATTTATTAGTAAATCTTGTTAAATCGGAATTGTTTATAAACATTGGTTTAAATTATACTTTATATCAGTGGTTCCCAACTCAAGGGTGCCGCAAGATATTTAGGTAAAAAAAAAAAGAGGCGGAAAAAATAAAGTTTTAGTAGAAAAAAGCTAAAATGATTTAAAAAAAAGGAAAGATGATTTCCATACAAGGGAAAAAAATTTTCCGCGGAGCGCAAAAAATTTCGTGTAGTCTAGGGAAAAATTCAAAAGGTTGGGAAACACTGCTTTATATATATAATATACATAGCTGGTATTTATTAGAGAAGAGTAACTGAGAGGAATTTATAGTAAAGTTAAAGAGAAGATGCAGCTAATTATATTTTATTTATTAATGGCACTTTAAGCCGACTCTCTTTGAAGTACCATAAATAAATGAGATATAATTAGCTGTATCTGCACTTTTAGATTCTGAAATAATGTCTCAATTATAATCAAATTTGATTTGAACTACCCAAAGAAAAAAAAATATTTGGAATTTGAATTTTTTTACTTCTCTATCTCACAGAAGGATCTAAAAATCTCATTTCAGAGACACTGAACTTCTACACTAAACAAATTTTTATTTCAGTTTGAAGTATTTGCTTTCCGGCTAAACTAATAAAACATTTGAATCATTTGGTTTCTAATATATATTTATTTATTTTTTAGGGTTCTTTTGGCGCGCTTCAAAAGATCTGTGAAGATTCAGCGGAACTTCTTGACAGTGATGCCATGAATCGACCACTCAATGTTTTAATTCCTAAATTTTTACAATTCTTCCGACATAGTAGCCCAAAGATTAGGTAAATATATATAATAATCATAAATAAACTTTAAATTAATTTTATTCTAAATTCAAATTGTTTTTAGATCCCACGCCATAGCATGTGTCAATCAATTTATTATTAACCGAACGCAAGCCCTGATGATTCATATTGATCCATTCCTAGAGGTATAAATAATATAGCATTTATTAATCGTTATATAAAATATAAAAATCTTATTTGATGTTTCTTTTTTTTTTTTCTTTAGAATTTATTTCACTTAGCTACGGATGAAGAATGCGAAGTTCGTAAAAATGTCTGTCGCGCTTTAGTAATGTTACTAGAAGTTCGCATGGACAAATTACGACCACACATGCATAATATTATTGAAGTAAGTTTTTTTTTATTTTAAATTTTACCACAAATTCATACTTATTATTTGCTTCAATATTCAATATTTATATTGAAAATTTAATTTCCCAACCAGAATCGCGTGACTTGATTCATACATTTGTATCAATTTTTAATTAAATAATATATAAACCTTTGATATATATATTTAAAACAAATTTTTTTTAAAAATGTTTAATTTAATATTTTGGCAATTTACTCTCTTATGTAATTCCCTTTTTAACAAACAAAAGAGATATTTTTTATGCAACTCAATCCTTTTTTAAAATCTATTTTGAATTGGAAGGTAATCTAGTTTTTCAATATATTGAAATAAAATCTTGTATTTAGAGAATTTTTTCATTTTTTTTTTTTTACAAACAACTTTATTTTGGTTTAGATTCCCTGAAAAATGCTATCAGGACATGAGTTTTCACAATCACCAATTTGATTCAGTCAATATTTAATTATATATCATAATTTTTTATATTAATCATTTCTCTAGATAGAAGCGTATTAAATTACATATTATATTTTTTTTCTATTATTATTAGAATTATAAAATTCTTAAATGATAAAAATATATCGCAATGATATATTTTTTTAGGAACCGACCGAATATTCGGTTTCGGTTACGGTTTCGGCCAGTTTCGGCCAAAAATCATGGTTTCGGCCGTAGTTTCGGTTTCGGCCAAAAAGTGGCCGAACCTTTCGGCCGGCCGAAACCAGAGTCTGAAAAAAATGGGATGAGACTCGCATCCAAAAAAAAAAAATCTGGTGTGACTGGCGCATAGCACACAACTTTCTCTTACCTTCGGTAATCGAAAGTTGTGTACTGTGCTTGTCACACCAGATTTTTGTGTCGTCATGTATTTAGTTTCCGACAGTAGGGTACAATTGAATTCAAGATGTAAAATTTATAAGTATGGGAAAATATTTATATTTTGATACCATGGCAACCATTTCTCCTATCTTTTCTATGGAGTACAAGAGTAAAGTGGTCTTCAGAAGATTTCAATCACAAAATGAGAATATACATTTTATAGAGAATCTAAAAAATAATTGATTTTTGAATTTAAAAAAAAATCGTTGGAGCAAATTTTGAGAAAATCGAAAAAAACTGAAAAAGTGAATCAGTAAAGTGCTAGTACTTTTTGGTCGATTTTGTTCAAAAGCTTCATGTCACGTCCCATGGGGGTGCCTAACTTAAATATAAAATTTCAACTTCCTAGCTCTTTTCGTTCTTGAGATATTTTGTTCACAGACACACAGACACACACACACACAGACACACACACAGACAGACAGACCATGTCGCGAAAACCACTTTTTTGGATTCAGGGGACCTCAAAACGTGAAGATCCATCAAAATCTCGACATCGAATTTTTGACATGAATCCAATACTTTCTCTCTATATATATATTACATATATACATAGGTAAGAGAAAGTAAAAAAAGGTCAAATAATTTGCACTTGAGGGAGAAAAAAATTTTAGTATCCCTAAAAAAAAAAATCTGGTGTGACTGGCGCACAGCACACAACTTTCTCTTACCTTCGGTAATCGAAAATTGTGTTCTGTGCTTGTCACACCAGATTTTTTGTGTCGATATGTATTTAGTTTCCGACCATAGGGTACGATTGAATTCAAGATGTAAAATTTATAAGTATGGAAAAATATTTATATTTTGTTTCCATGGCAACCATTTCTCCTAACTTTTCTATGTAGTACAGGAGTAAAGTGGTCTTCAGAAGATTTCAATCACAAAATGAGAATATACATTTTATAGAGAATCTAAAAAATAATTGATTTTTGAATTTAAAAAAAAATCGTTGGAGCAAATTTTGAGAAAATCGAAAAAAAACTGAAAAAGTGCATCAGTAAAGTACTAGTACTCTTTGGTCGATTTTGTTCAAAAGCTTCGTGTCACGTCCCATGGGGGTGCCTAACTTAAATATAAAATTTCAACCTCCTAGCTCTTTTCGTTCTTGAGATATTTTGTTCACAGACACACACACAGACACACCATGTCGCGAAAACCACTTTTTGGATTCAGGGGACCTCAAAACGTGTATATCCATCAAAATCTCGACATCGAATTTTTGACATGAAACCAATACTTTCTCTCTATATATATTAACATATATATAGAGGTAAGAGAAAGTAAAAATTAGGTGTTAGCTGTGTCTTCTACACAGCCGGTGGCTTTTTAACGTGACAACGTCTTTTGCTTGATTTCAAAAAAAATTTTTTCTCTTACCTATATTGAAATATAAAGAGAGAAAGTATTGTTTTTTTTTTTTTTTTTTTACTAGTAGTTTGTTTTCGTAAATAAACATGTTCAAACATTTTCATTGAAACAATATATGACAGGTGTGGCCAAACTTTTATCCATTAAGGGCGACATATGCTTAAAAAATGAGGTTTTTCGAAAAAAAATTAATTTTGGAGTTAATTACTCGGGATTTTTTTATTTGTTCTATTAGAGGTTTTCTTTCTGCACCAAATGACATCTCATTTAGTCTGATCTGATTAGCCGTTCGGAATCTACAGGGGTTTAAAATTTTGAAAAACGAAATCCCGCCGAGTGCTCTCATGCGGTAAAATGACCTCATATCAAAAAAAAGAAAAAAAAACACCCCGGGGTATTGAACCACTCTTTCTAAAAACTATATTTAGATTTAATGTAGCTTTTATGCTCAAGTAGCTAGGCGTTGCACAATTAGAGCTATTTTTCGATATTTTTTTGCCTAAAAAATGAGGTTTTTCGAGAAAAAACCAATTTTGGAGTTAATTACTCGGGATTTTTTTCATTTATTCTATTAGAGGTTTTCTTTCTGCACCAAATGACATCCCATTTAGTCTGATCTGATTAGCAGTTCAGAATCTATAGGGGTTTAAACTTTCAAATTAGAATTTACCGCAGCGCGGTAAAATAAAATGATAGGAAAAAAATAAATGGTGAAATCTTTAGCTGAAAACTCATTCTTTCTAACCGTATATTCCCCATAATTATACCTCTTAAGACAGAGGAGTTATTCAAGCCAATAAACTTTTTCGTGCATGCCCCTCTAACATGCTTCTATAGACACTATGATTTGTAAGACGTTGTCACGTCAAAAGGTAAAATGATTTTCACGGGCGGAAAAAAAAA